>CAUYON010014023.1:0-14213 GCA_963573935.1 Arctocebus calabarensis
GGGCGCCTGTAGTCCCAGCTACTCGGGAGGCTGAGGCAAGAGAATCGCTTAAGCCCAGGAGCTGGAGGTTGCTGTGAGCAGTGTGATGCCATGGCACTCTACCCAGGGCGATAAAGTGAGACTCTGTCTCTACAAAAAAAAAAAAAAAATTACACTGGAGAATCTCTAGGAAGTTGGTTGAACGCACTTAGCAAAATTATCAGATCAATTACATGTTTCCAAAAATTGCACGTCATAGTTTATGGTGAGGATGATGCTGTATGGCTGTTAGTAGTGAGGCAGCACAGCATATCCTAAATCTACCAAATAAGTTATTCAACAGCCAATATTTCCTGAAGTTGATTCCATGGAACTCTGGCTTTGTGGCATGTTAACAGCTGGTGAGTCGAGGCTGTGCATCAGAGTTGAGGGGAGCTCCATCAGAGGGATGGGTGTCCTAAGGCACACTGTTTGACACACAAGGCAGAACTGCAACAGGGACCATCTCCCCAACATGCTTGACCAAAGAGTTTCTCTTAGGATGCGTCTGTGGACTTTGATTTTACAAAACGCACTTTGAATTTTGGTATAGTGGTAACATAGACATACGCTGGAGCTGTAGGAGGGTAAAACAAAGGCAAAGGGCCAGAGTGAGAGCAAGCTAGCACCTCCAGAGCAGGCCAGCGCCTCCAGAACAGGGCGGCGCCACCAGAGCAGGGCGGTGCCTCCAGAGCAGGGTAGCGCCTCCAGAGCAGACCAGCGCCAGCAGAGCAGGCCAGCGCCACCAGAGCAGGGCAGCGCCACCAGAGTAGGCCAGCGCCACCAGAGCAGGCCATCGCCTCCAGAGCAGGGCGGCGCCTCCAGAGCAGGCCATCGCCTCCAGAGCAGGGCGGCGCCTCCAGAGCAGGGCGGCGCCTCCAGAGCAGGGCGGCGCCACCAGAGCAGGCCAGCGCCTCCAGAGCAGGGCAGCGCCACCAGAGCAGGCCAGCGCCTCCAGAGCAGGGCAGCACTGCTCAGCGCCCGCTCCTCAAATGCATAATGTTTCCTACTGGCTTTCAGTCATGGACAAGTTCTTTAATATCGCTCTCTCTTTTTAATTTGTAAAAGTGGGACTAAAATGAATAATATCTGTATTTCAGGGTTTGTTCTGAGTTAAAGTTGATGTACGTGAAGTCCAACTATAGTGCCTGGTGCATGATTCTGCTTGAAAAGTGAGAGTGATAATTATTATTTGAATATTTTGGCACAGATTCTATGAACTAGATGTGTTTTTTTTGTCATATACAAAAAGAAGACATTCATTGTTACTCTCACTCATTCTTATACTTTCACAATATTAATTTTGAAATGAAAGATTTTGAGCAGATATAGTCATAAGAAACCTGCTTACCTTACTGTACCCAGCATTCGACCAAGAACTCTATTTTTGGAGACTCTTTTGGTCCCATAGAAAAATACAGTTATGTGTATAGCACTTGGTAGTTTCTGGCTATTTTCATATACACTACCAGAATCTATCCTTATAACAAACTAGTGGGGTTGGTAAGGCAGGAACCATTTTCTTTAAATTACAGACTTAGACATTGAGGCACAGAGAGGCTAACTGACTTCCCAAGGTCATAAAATTGGCAAGGTCAGTGACTGGACTCAGACCCAGATTTTTGGCTCTATAGGCTCAGATGCTTTTATATTTTAAAATACTTTAGTTCAGTTCATAGACGTTTATTGAGTTGTTCTTGTGAGCTGGATACTGATGCAATGATGAGTGAGATACAGTCTGTCCTTGAAAAGCTTAAAATGTAGTGGTATTCAGAAAAACAGGTAACAGAAAGGAAAAAAGATAACTGGTGATTCTGAGCTGTTTTCTATGCCTATACCTTCTGGAAACACTTAGTGGCATCTTGTGCTCCAGTGGCCACCAGAGGAGTGTTTATGGTGACCATAAGCAAGGGCTTTATGTGAGAGGTAAAATGTGAGGAACTCCCTCAATAAAAGGGAACTTCCTCGATGGGGAAGGCTGTGGCCCTTCCCGTCTTCACTTTATAGTAGCTGACATTCACACCGCACAGAAATGGGAACGTGAAAATATTAATTACTTTTTCTATAAGCTTTCTTTCTTTGGCCTGAAATACTGACCCTCATTTGTGTCCACGCTTTAACAGATCACAGAAATGTCCTTTCCACTTTAGAATGCCTCGTTGTGGGAACATCACATTTTAAAAAGTCGTTTTAAATTAGATATTAGAGTATTTTTATGATGTCCTCATTCCTTTTAGCATGCTCTTGGTTTTCCAAACTTATTACTATCTTGATTATCTAATTAATTGCAAATGTCTATTTATTCATACAATCATTTGACCCCTCCACTTTTATTGGCATAAGACCCCTCCACTTTTCCTTTGTCAAATCTCTCCTCAGCAGCCATGAAACTTCTACCATCACCACTCTGCTGCTTAGAAGCTTTCTTTGTAAAAATCACTGATTAGTTTTCTGAATCTGAGCACTGTTTTTCCCTTTTATCCCTACAGCCATGTGTTGCCAACAGACACTGCTGATTCCTTTCTCACTGATACGTCAGTCAGAGTTTCAGAGTCACATCCAACAACTCGTCTGCCGACTGACTTCTGTGTCTGGTTCCCTTTGAGGACTCACTCTTGTCTGTGACTGTGGTGTGGAGGGAGCCCATGGGACTTACCACCTCTGGGGGAGGCATTCAGCCCTCATACTTTCTAGTATCACGATTCTGTACAAACTACTTTTCTGAGCCTCTGTTTCGTCATGTATAAGATAAGCATAATAACAGTACTACTTCACACCATTGTTCTTGAGCCCTCTGAAATTATATACATTTTACGTTAATAAATTCTCAAGCACAATCCAAATAGAAGTATTAGGTCAGTTTCAGATATGTGTGATTCTTGTTTTATTAATTCTCTGGATACATTATCTCTAAGAGCTTGTATTTTTAGTTAATATTATTATTTATATATAAATGACTGTATGCACATATATACATAATGATGTATACAGTATAGTGTCTGTATATATTTACATATATAAACTAGACGTTAGTATGAACCAATTTACAGGATAGCTTCACAGTTATGCCGCTAATGGGAAACTTGATACTTGGCCTAGTTCCCACCCATTTTCCTCACTTTCTCACTATATTCAATAACTCTACTATTAAGCATTTGAATCCTTAATCCTTATGTTACTTTCTCTATCTCAGCTACTTAGAGGCTGAGGTGGAAGGATCTCTTATGCCCAAGAGTTTGGGGCCAGTCTGGGCAACATAGTAAGACTCCATCTCAAAAACAAAATCTCTATTTTGGGTCTGTCCTGGGCACCTGTGATTTTCTTTTTCTCTGAAAAGTATCTCATTTCCCTTCCATGGCTTAGGGAATACCATGGTGTGTAAGTGGGGTGACAAATGAGGGAGAAGGCATTTCATCTTTCAAAATCTCCTCCTTCTGCACAAGGGAAAAGGCAAGAACTTGGGTTGGACTAGTGTACTCCCGTCAGTAACGTTATACTGCACATTGTTTTCAGGCAAGTTAGATGATGGACAGCCGCAGTAGCAGGACCAGACAGCCTTGCAGTGTGAAAACAATGGAAGGGCCATGTCTGACGTCTTTAGCAAATGGCACCATCCTTGGCCGTTCCACCCATCACCTCCTGTGTCAGGCACTCTTCTTGCTATTATCCTACTACATGTTTGTCATAATGCTAATATGGGAAATCACTTATTTGTCTATGAACCTAATAGCTTGTTCCTTGGCTCCTCTGAATAAAAAGCAGGCTCTTTCAGCGCAAGAATGCTGCTGTCAGATACAGCCGCCCCATGCCTGGGACAGGGCCTCACACAGAGCTGGGGGGCAGGAAACATTAGCTCACTGACTGGCTGGTGGAGTACTCTGAAATAGTAGGAACTCAATAAATGGTGAACTGAATTAAGGATGAATTACAGACGTTTTCTGAGATTAAGAACTAAACTTCAAATGTTATATTTTTCAGAGAAAAGAATATACTATTATGAAAAAATAAAAAAAATTTAAAATTCTTTAAATGCTTTCCAAAAATGTAGGTGCTAAGTTCTAAATACTAAAAATGATAAGATAATGCATATTTTGCTTCTAACCTTCTGATAAGCCTCTTATTCTCAGTAACTGGATCATTTAAGTAAAATGATTATAAAAAATATGATTGTTAAAAGCTTCTAGAAATACAGGTAACACAATTTTAACTGTGTATTTGGTTGAAACTGAATTCAGTGCTGCTCTCTGGCTTCTGTATTAACAGGGTCCTCATTAAACAGAGCTATTATGAGAATAATTTTAAGGATTCATGTACTAATCATATTTACTTTAGAAAAGTACAATAAAAGAAAGAAATACTGCTCATTAGTTTGATTTTTAACATATTTTCACATTTAAATAGATCTTTAAAAGAAACAAACCCAGAGGCAACACTCTACACTTCCAGTCTTTTGTTTACTTAAACAAAGACAGACCCACTACAAAGCAACGCTCTCCAGTTTGTGTAGATCTGAGATAAGAGGAATGGAATGTCAATACCATAGAGTCTGTGGTTGCTCTCAGACCAAAGCTAATAGCAGCAAACACCCAACAGATTTGCATCTTTTTGAATCTGTTAGGCATCTGCTACTATTCTCTGAAAGACTGAAGAGGAGTGAGAAGACTGGGATACAGTTACTGTTGGCAAGATCAGTAAGTGCATGAGGCTAGTAGTAGGAAACTGGTAGTAAATCCCATTAGACCCTCCTGCCTTTATTCTAAACCCAGCATGTTTAATCTTTCATGACATGTCCTACATTCTGTCAGCAATAAACATACTTTATAAAAATATATAACAATGGATGGATACAATCCATGATTATAAAAATAAACATACTTTATAAAAATACATAACAATGGATATGATTATTACATCCCAATATAAAGATGTTTAATTAAAAAAATCAGTCTCTTGTAGTCTAACTCTAATACTGTCCTCAAGCATACTTAGGCTTCTCAGTATGTCCAATGTGACGCCAACTATACCCTCTGCTGGCCCGGGAGCTCCCGTAGTCACAGGTATCACAGGTCATGTGATAACCTTGCTCCAGACATCGCTTGAGTGCTTTGTGTATGCTACACAGTTAGGCAGTACTCTCATCCAAAAAAAATCAGACCTAGGTTTCATCCTTAAGAAGATTATAGTATTAGGCTGGGCACAGAGATTCACATCTGTAATCCCAGCACTCGGAGTTTGAGACCAGCCTGAGCAAGAGTGAAATCCTGTCCCCACTGAAAACAGAAAAACGAATTGGACATTGTTTTGGAAGAACCCAAGACACACCTGCCTTATTCCAAATTTTACTTTATGGTAAGTGTATTAATATGAAATTTCAGTAAATTATATGTATCTCCATAAATTCTGTCTATAATAAAATGACCCTGTATCATAAACTTTCAGATTTAACACCAAAACTGTATTTCTAGTGTGCAGCACGCTAATACAGCATCCTTCTGCTATGAAACAATGGTAACCACCGTTTGCTATATGATGCACGCTGTTTTCTTTAAAACTAAGCTTCCTATATTTTGGTGTAGTTTTGGCAAATGAATGACTATTATTTATATTAGACAAGTACAAGGACACTCATCACTTCTTGCGTGAAGCCTGAATGGCCTTCTGCTCACTTTAACTTAGGCTTCTCAGTATGTCCAATGCAACGCCAAATGTACCTTCAGCTGGCCTGGAAGCTCCCGTAGTCCAAACACAAGATGAGGTCACTTAAGACTCTAATCATAGGTCTTCGCCTTGAGTTCTCTAACATTCCACTCCTGACCCAAACATGGCTAAGACAATGATTTTAAAGAGAAAATTTTAAGGTACCTTTAAATAATCCATTTATCAGATTTTTCCATTTTTGGTCATGATAAAGTTACAGTAAGTTATAATAAAAATCAACATGGGCTCCCATATGAGCCTCATCACTGAGTCATGATTGAATATTATGCTATCGGCTCTTACTGATCATTGATTTAAAAAATCAACAACTTAAAGAATGCTTACAGCATTTTGTGTGACACTTTGGTGGAAGCTGTGCCATGGTCCATTATGCTAGCACACATTTCTTTGGTAAGAATCCGTGTGATTTCCCTCCATTTTCATTTCAACAACACTTTTCAGGCTGGGTGTGGTGGCTCACACCTGTAATCCCAGCACTCTGGGAGGCCGAGGTGGAAGGATCACTTCAGGCCAGAAGCTGGAGTCCAGCCTGGGAGACCCCATAAGTAGCAAAAATTAAAAAAAACATTGTTTTTTCTAGGATGGGAATTATGGTGGTGAAGAAACAAACATGGTCACTACCTTCAAAAAGTTCATATTGCAATGAGAAGTTGACATTAAATAAATCACTTCACAAATAACTATTTATAAGTAAATAATATGTGGTGATTTCTTTGGCATTTATTGTAAAAAAAACATCTTTTCAAATGAGTTTGTATGGTTTTGCTTTTCAAGTAAGGAAGATATTGTCAGCCATTATTTCTTTTTTTGCTTTGACTATAAGGAAGCCTGAAGATAAATTTTATGTTAAATTAATATAATTGCCATGTCATAGGCTGATGGACAATTATCTTTATCTCTAATCAGTTTCCAATCTTATAAAAAATCTTTATTTTAGGGCCAGGTGTGTTGGCTCACGCCTGTAATCCCAGCATTCTGGGAGGCCAAGGCAGGTGGATTGCCTGAGCTCACAGGTTCCAGATCAGCCTGAAGCAGAGTGAGTGAGACCCCTGTCTCTAAAAATAGCTGGGTGTTGTGGCGGGCACCTGTACTAGGAGGCTGAGGCAAGAGAATTGCTTGAGCCCAAGAGTTTGAGGTTGTTGTGAGCTATGACGCCACAGCACTCTAACCAGGGTGAGAAAGTGAGAATCCATCTCAAAAAAAAAAAAATCTTTATTTTAACTATGATATCTTACATATGTCTTATTTCCTGCAGGTGATCAAAGGAGGCAAAGAAGAACAAGGGCTGGGGAGGGGACAGGTGGGGTACAGCATAAAGACCATCAATTGTGGCTTCTTGAAGTTTTATTTCAAAGTTATGTTTGAAAAACAGAATTGTTCTGTATATTCACTGTTGTATAAAATAGTATTCAATTTTGATACAGGTTCTAACTTGGAGTTCTTTTGAAAATCTGTGATGTTATATTAAAATGGGATTTCAATTGCTTTTAGCCTCACGACAGAAACAAAGGTCTGATTAAAATCTGATGGAAGTAACATAAGACATATTATATTAAAAAAAAAATCGGAATTTCATAATCTCTTGAAACTCTGTGGTACTTTAATGATACTTCTAATACTGCCTACCACTTGGAAGTATTCCACAGTTTGGCTCCTAGAAAGTGGTTTTTGACAGCAAATGTGCAGGAACCAGAATCTAGACTGAAACTTGAATCTGAGCCACTCAGACACCACAACGCTGCCCAAACGTGAAGTGGTTCCCACTGGCAGCACCGTAACACGGGATCTTCTCACTGAGGCATGGGATGCAGTTTGGGGACACTCAGCTACCAAAAGCAGCAGACATTATCTAAGTCTTCATCAGACAGAAAAAAAAAATTCAAAAAAGACTTTCTGGCGTTCTTTCAGTGAAAAATGAAGAAACAGAGAAGCTCAATAAACTTAACAGCTCTAAAGAGAGGCTGGGAGGTGTGGGGCTCTGAAGTCTTCCCCATCACACTCACTGATTCCAATAAACATTTATTGAGTTCTCACCACATGCAAAGCACAGTAACAGAGGTCTTAGTTACAACACTCTCGGAAGGTCACGGACTCTCATTCTGCACGGAAGAGTGAGACACTTCATAAGCACGTCGGTCTGTGCATTGTTCACTCACCTTCTTGCTTCCTCAGTACTGAATTATCCCTAATCTTCTTTCAAACCCATCTCAAGTCCTGCTTTATCTCCACAGAATTCACTGTGCCTGAAACAGGGTTAGACGGTAGCCACTACTCAGTGCTACACGCATTGACTTCATGAATAGACTGTGTCCTACAGTCTCACTGGGAGACAGGGTAGAGGTGACTTCCTTGCTAGCAGAGGTATTTTTTTTGTTTGTTTGTTTCTGTCTAATACAGTGTCTGGCATATGACAGGTATTCGAAAATAGTTGATTAATCTATAATGTGTAAATAGTTTTATAGAAAAAATTTACTGGGTGATTTCAATGCTTTAAATGCATTAATACATTGAATTCTCACAATATATAAGTGCTACTATTGTTGCCATTTAGAGATGACATGGCTAATGTTTACAGGAGACAAATTTGCTTAGCAACCCAGGCGATAACTTGCGGAAGCAGGGTTTGAACCTAAGCGGTCTGCCTGCAGTTTATACTCTCCCGCATCCTACTATGCACATAAAAAGATAAGCAATATTGTAAAGTAGCATGTATTAAAGGCCGGCTAAAGGGCAGAGGTCCTTTAACTTTAGAAGAAATGATGACTGAGAATGGTGTAGTGGGGAAAATTTTATAAATAAAATGGAACTGGAGGTGAGTTTTGAAAGAAGAGTAGGGGTAGTTGAGTACCGGGGAAGCAAGGACGTAAGTAAATCAAGGGATGAATACAAAAGCTCGTGATTATTCAGAGAACAGAGCTAGACTTGTGTGAGCAGGACAGGAGTGCGTGCAGGACGCCAGTAGGAAACCTACTGGAGAATTAGCAGGAACAACAGAGCCAAGGACAGAAAAGGCGGATTTCCTTCTTTAGGCAGAAGGGAAGCAAACCAAGTTTCTAATAGGGAAATAGATGGGCTTTATAGGAAGATATCTAGAATTTAATAGCAGGCCAGTGACTGCAGAGAGGGAAACCAGTGCACTGCACTAAGATGGCGGCAGGGGAATGAAGAAGACGTTACAGGTAAAAGAGAAAGAAAGTGCCCACAGGGCACAGTGACTGCCCTGATGCTGGACAGACAGGTCAGTTAGAGTCCGTCCTGTGTGACAGATACTGATAATGTCACTGTCAGAATGGGAATGTCTAAAGGAGAGGTAGTTTTTGGAAGACTGTTAAGCTTATAATTTTAAACACTTGACTCCTACGGGTTTCAGGAACTTATTAACTAAATAACAGAAATCAGAACACTGATAATGATTGAGGCGTCTGGCCAGGGACAGGTGACCGCATGGTGAGCAGGAAACATATGGTCCCTGTTTTTACAGACCTTAGAGTCTATGAGAGAACTGAGGCATTATGTAAGTTATAGTGAAAACACTGATTTTTTTTTTTGAGACAGAGTTTCACTTTGTCACCCTCAGTAAAGTGCAGTGGCATCACAGCTCACAGCAACCTCAAACTCTTGAGCTCAAGTGATCCCTTAACTCAGCCTCCCAAGTAGCTGGGACTACAGGCACCTGCCACCACACCTGGCTATTTTTAGAGACGAGGTCTCACTCTGCCATAGGCTGGTCTTGAACCTATGAGCTTGGGAGAACCACCTGCCTCAGTCTCCCAGAGTGCTGGGATTACAGTGTGAGCCACTGTGCCTGGCCTTTGTTTGTTTTTGAGACAGAGCCTCACTTGGTCACCCTCGGTAGAGTGCCATCATGTTACAGCTCACAGCAACCTCAAACTCTTGGGCTCAAGTAATCCTCTTGCCTCAGCTTCCCAAGTAGCTTGGACTACAGGAGCCTGAAACAATGCCTGGCTATTTTTAGAGATGGGGTCTTGCTCTTGCTCAGGCTGGCCTTGAACTCCTGAGCTCAGGCAATCCACATGCCTCGGCCTCCCAGAGTGCTGGGGTTATAGGCATGAGCCACGGCGCCGGCCTGCACTGATGGGTTTTATGATAGTGGAAATACAGAGTGTATGGGGCATATGCTAGGAGCATACAGCTTGTATGGTCTGGGACTTTCTTGAGGAAGTGGCAAATCGATGGGTCATGTTAACAGTTTGGTGACCAAACTAGGCAGGGGCAGTGTTTGTTTATGGCACGTTATACAGCAGAGGTGTCGTCACTCTGCCCCTTCCAGTGAGACTACTTTGCTAGACCTGCTTCAGGGGCTGCAGTGAGAGAACAGCTTTTGTTTCCCATGACCCCACCTCCCACCCACAGCTATTGAACCAGAAAAGGATAATGAATGAAGTACTGTAAATTCAAAAGGCAGTCACCTATGGTCTGGAGGAAAAGGATGAGAACAAAATTTTTTTCTGAAGAATGTGAATGGAAGAAACCAAGAGACTAGTGGGAAGGCCCTGAAGGCCATCTTTTTGAAAAGTTCTTAGTAGGGCAGGCGCGGCGGCTCCCACCTGTAACCCCAGCACTCTGGATGGCCAAGGCGACTGGATTGTCTGAACTGAGGAGTTCCAGGCCAACCTAAGCAAGAATGAGATCCTGTCTCTCCTAAACTCCCCTCTACCCCCCACCCCCACACATATAAATCAAAACTAGCTGGACATTGTGGTGGGATCCTGGAGTCCCAGCTACTTAGGAGGCCGAGGGAAGAAGGTTGCTTGAACCCAAGAATATGAGGTTGCTGTGATGCCATGGCATTCAGCCCAGGGTGACAGAGTGAGACTCTGTCTCAAAAAAAAAAAAAATTCTGAGTGGGCAAAAAGAGTAAGTAGAAGAAGCTGGTCAGTAGGTAAAGGCCAGAGGAATCAGAGAGATGAAGAGATCTCCCAAGAGAAATACCCAGTTCTCGTGAGCCCTCACTGGCAGGAGCAGCATCCGTTTCCTCTGACTTTCCCATCACAAGATGATGGGACTCTCACAATAACCCATTCCAAATTCATTTCACATTAGAGCAACATTATAAAGTATAACTGGCTTAAATAAAACAATTCAGTATACAACCTAGGTCTTATATGTTTTCTATATCAATCTTTAGGACACGAACTATAAATTCATTCATAGTATCAGTGGTTGAGTCAGCTGAGTGGGTCCCTGTTCCTTGTAGACAAAGGGGCTCAATTAGAACAGGACATCTCATATTGGATAAAAGCAAATTAAAAAGGAGATACTGTATTGAGTTCATCTACTAGGGTAAATAAATTATCACACATAAAAACAAATCTGGTTGCTACTTTTAAATGTCTTTAATTGTCATAATTATAGTATGCCTATTTCTTTTTTTTTTTTTTTTTGAGACAGAGCCTCAAGCTATCACCCTGGATAGAGTGCCGTGACATCACAGCTCACAGCAACCTCCAATTCCTGGGCTCAAGCGAGTCTCTTGCCTTTGCTTCCCAAAGGCACCCGCCACAATGCCATTGGCCATTTTTTGGTTGTTGCTGTCATTGTTGCTTGGCGGGCCCTGGGGCTGGCTGGATTTGAACCTGCCAGCTCAGGCGTATGTGGTTGGTGCCTTAGCCCATTGAGCCACAGGCGCCGAGCCATAGTATGCCTATTTCAACACAGATGCAAAAGATATATTTCTAGGAAAATCACCACAACTGTTGATATTTACACTCAAATGATATATTTGTGTGTTATATATCATGCACATACACTAAATATATTTATACACACCCACATACCTGTCTTTAGTAAGATATCAATTACAACAATGTACAAAGAGAATTGTATACTGTGACTTCCTCACAACTCTTCCCGGTGCCAGGAGGCTAAGATGACAATGCCGCTATGGTTGTAATTGTCACTCTTCCAAGTCCTTGGTGCTCACCCCTCAGTAGGTAGATGGGAGATGGGGGTAATCAAGTCTGCTCTTTGGTTAAGTTCAGCTTTTGCGTTTTACCCCCCACTATCTTAAGTCTGTTCTGTGCTGCTACAACAAAATACTGTAGGAGGGATTATTTAAAAGAAGACAGTTTTGGAAGCTGGGAAGTTCCACATCAAGGTGCCAGCAGGTTCAGTTGTCTGCTGAGTGCTGCATCCTTCAGAGGAGAGGAGCACTGTGTCCTCCCTTGGTGGAAGGGCAGAGGGACAAACTCTCCTCTGTCAGGCCCTTTTATAATGACATCTAATTACATGCACTAGGGCCCCACCCTCACGATTCAATCCCCTCTCCAAGGCCTGACCTCCCAAAGCCCATCCTCACATTGGTGACATCTATGGGGGACCCGTCCCACTCACAGCACTCCACTGTCATTCAGTCAGCTCATCTCTGTCCTTCTCCAGTCCCCCTGACCTCCCAAAGCACATCCTCGTGCTGCTGACATCTGTGGGGGACGCGTCCCACTCACAGCACTCACACTGTACTTCTCCAGTCCCTCTCCTGATTGTAACCAAACTAGTTAGACAAGCGGTAAAATGATTAGATTATCTATGCTAAACTGATATAAAACAAGCTATCTGTAAAAACGGGCTAAAATATGAACTTTTTCATATATTATTAATAGTTATTTGGGACTAAGGGGCAAGGTAACTGAGCCAGCACTTCTGCTCCTCCGACGCACAGCCACTAGTTTCCTTCCACTTTCTTCCTTTCCATTTGGGCCAAACTTCATGAATTATCTCAGCTGAGAGGAGTTGATTTAAAAAATAAGGAGAAAATGAGGAAATAAGCTATTTTTTAACTTGTCAGGGGAGAGGGATGAGTGGTTTGAATATATATATCCATCTCTCCCTTGTTCTACATGGAATATAAAAGGTGGCTCTGGAACAGGCTGCACAGGGAAAGGCAGAGGGGCCTCCAGATCTCATGGAGACTGCAGGGGGAGGCAGAGCAGAGTGAAAGGAGAAAGGTGGCAGAGACCACCCCACTGTGAAGAATCTGGCGACAATTAGCTACAAGTGACTTCTATGGTGTTAATGACAGTTACAAGTATACTCTGAAACAGTGGGCCGGTGTCCTAATGTAATATCACAAGTTGCAATGAAAAATTATACCTTTTTGGTCAAGTAAAAGGAATTGTTTCCAGACATAATTTTTCTAATAAGGAGGAAAAATTTTTGAAATAAATGAAGGTACTATTTTATAATACTCACTTCATTATTTAAAACTCATTTAATTTTCTTCTAAGAGGAAAACTTTCCAAAGCGGTCGCATATCCCTAGTGTTCTGATAAACATCAAAATAGGAAGGAAGGTGTCATCAAATGTATCCCGCTGGTTTCTAACATATGTTAAAAAACAACATAGGTCATAATGTGACAATAAATGTACTTAATATGAATTATATAAATAAATGAAAGTTGCATGAGTAGATATATTAGTGTCATCATTATGAGACATTATAAGATCTTAAAATAAAAGAAGACTGAAGACATCCTATCATTTTGGGATTTATTAATGTATTTCTTGCTGTCGTGTATACACAGGAATTTACAGATTCAGATTTAACTATCATGTGTAGAGAACTGAGGTAATGTGCTAAAAAACAACTCACCATTTTCCTCCTTTAAGAGTGAAGTTAATGAGTCCATGTTAAGTGGTTTGTGAAAGCCACCCGAGTCACCACTAACAGATTTTGTGAGCTCATCTAAGTATCTCATGTGCACATAGTGCCTGGAGCTGCTTCCCAAAGCCCAACCACGTTTCACATCCATCCTGATTAACGGGATTATGTCATGTCTCATGGTTCACAACAAACTAGGACAAGAATCAAGTTTGAAGACATGAAAACATATCACAGAAGATGGAGAAGGGGACAGACCAGAGGCAGAAGCACCGACAGCAGAAATACAGAGGTCAGCTCTCCCATCAAAAACTCAGCCCACGAGGGAGGAGCCAAGATGGCGGTCTGTAGCCAGCTTTCTGCAGACGCTCCCATCTAGAAGGAGAGTTAAAGGACAGAAATTTAGTGAGAACACCAACGGTTTGGAGCTGAGCCAAGAGACAAGGTTGAGGAACGCACATCAACCCTGCTGGAGCGACCTGCGACCCCAAGGATACAAATAAAAGGTACAGAGCACATCACCAAGCGGCCAGGAGTCCCTTCCCCCAAGAGAACAGCTCGCAGTATACTCCATACCTCCATACAAACAAGCGATCAGAGTTCAGATGTCTTCCCACTCTACCCCAGGGGAGAGACCCTCTAAAAACCAGACCTCGTTCCCCTGTGCCATGGCACTCTCCAGCCAGGCATAAAGCGGCATAAAGCTGTATAAAACAGTATATATTCTCTACCTGCAAGTTGGAACTCCCCGCACTCCCCTCCACTTTCACCCTGAGGTTTGGAGGTCTCTCCCCCACGGAGTCCAGATTCTTGAACACTTTCTCGAGGGGTGTGGGCAGGGCGTGGGTTGCTGCTGGTC
>CAUYON010014026.1:0-20873 GCA_963573935.1 Arctocebus calabarensis
CTATACAGAACTTCAATTAATCTACAAGAAAAAAACCAACAATTCTATACATCAATGGGGGAAAGAGATGAATAGATTTTTCTCTAAAGATGACAGACAAATGGCCAGTAAACACTTGAAAAAATGCTCATCATCCGTAATTATTAGAGAAATGCAAATTAAAACCACCCTGAGATACCATCTAACTCCAGTGAGAATGGCCTATATCACAAAATCTCAAGATTGCAGATGCTGGTGTGGATGTGGGGAGAAAGGAACTCTTTTACACTGCTGGTGGGACTGCAAACTAATAAAACCTTTTTGGAAGGAAGTATGGAGAAAGCTCAAAGAACTCAACCTAGACCTCCCGTTTGATCCTGCAATCCCACTGCGGGGCATCTATCCAGAAGAAAAAAAAAACTTTCATTATAAAGATATTTGTACGAGGCTGTTTATCACTGCCCAATTTATAATTGCTAAAGTGTGGAAACAGCCTAAATGTCCTTCAACCCAGGAGTGGATTGGTAAGCTGTGGTATATGTATACAATGGAATATTACTCAGCCATCAAAAATAATGGGGACTTTGCCACGTTTGTAGTAACTTGGATAGAGGTAGAACATATTATTCTTAGTGAAACATCACAGGAATGGAGAAGCACAAATCCTCTGTATTCAACTTTGATTTGAGGACAATTAATGACAATGAATGACACAGTGGGGCATGGGGGAAGGAGAGAGCAGACAGAGAAGGAGGGAGGGGGTGAGGGAAAGAAAACCAAAAAAAAAAAGAAAAGAAAAGAAAATAGTATCTAACTGTCATATAAATTGGACTCAATTCTGACTAAAAGTATATTACTTAAATATTAATTTTATAATTCAACTTGTCAATATGTTGTTTAGGATATTGCATCCTCATCTATAAGTGAAACATGTTTGTAATTTCTCTTTATAACAATATATTTTCTCCAATTTCAATATCAGATGTATCCAGATCAAGTAGAATAATATTGAAATATTTCTTTTATTGTTTATAAGATTTCTGGAATTGCTTGTTTTGTAAAATCATTGTGGTCTATGAGTTTATGACAGTTTGAACTTTGTTATTTAATTCAATTCATTGCTTAATTACTGTTTTCCTATGAAACCATTATACTGTGGTTAATATGTTAGCATAGCAGTATTCTCAGATTGTTTTTTGTTTGTTGGGAGGTTGGGCTTTGGGGGGGCAGAGTTAATACTTTGCATGAAATATCTTATAACAGTGAAATTGCTTTCTCTGTTGTCTTGTGATTTTTTTTGAGGTGAAATTTAAGTTTTTGTGTAAGTAGTACTATTATACCTGTCTTGAGGTGTCTTGCTTATACCGTATCACATCATACCTTTGTTTAATTCTTAATAAACTGTTCACTTATTTAAAAAAAGAAAAAGAAGTTATATATGCTTTTAATCCTAAAACTGTAATAATTATACTTGTTAACTTAAAAAAAACTTGGTCTCTATTACATATGCCAAGCACACACTGTGCAAAGCACTCAGGATGCAGATTTGTATTTGTCAACTATTGAATTATTTTAAAAATATTTTATTCAAATGCAATGAACATCTGGTTTGTGTAAAATCCAGGATCACTGGATTTTATTCAGTATTTACCCTAAAATGTTGTGAACTTCTAACCACAGCAATGCTGCTAGTGTCAGTGAGTTTCTTGGCTACAGCTTTCCAGTCTGTTACCTGAAAAGATCAGAGTTCGCTAAGTAATATTTCAGGTGAAATTATTTTTCTATTATTAGTGGTTACTCTTAGTCTACCATTAATATTTACTCATAATTTAAAAGTAAATTGTGTAAACTGTTCATAAACAAAGACTATTAAAATGGGGTAACATTTTATGGACTTGGAGTTCAGTTAAATGAAACAGTTAACTTCTAGTGATTGCTTGGATTTATAGTCTAACACTGACTTAAAGTCCTAGCTCCATTATTCACTGGCCTGGGTTCCCGTACAAATTACTCCTCTAATCCCCAGAAGCTTGACACTGGGGTTAAAACAGTCCCACTTCAGAGTTATCAAGAGGGCTGAATGGGTAAAACATGGAACCTGCTAATTCATTTTAAATATATGCTGTTTTCATTATTGGTCAAGGGAATTATGTGAAATATAAAATGAGAGTTTTCTCTAAAAACTTAAGAAATATCTTAACTCTCAACTTAATGTTAATTTATCTATCCTAATTATGTTATAGAATATTTTGTAGCCAATTTAAATTCTTTTCAGAAGGAATAGTGACATGAATGATTGAAATGTCTAAGTGGGGGCGGCGCCTGTGACTCAGTGAGTATGGCGCTGGCCTCATATAACGAGGGTGGCAGGTTCAAAACTGGCCTCGGCTAAACTGTAATAACAAAAACGCCATTTTTTTAAAAGCCATGAGCATATCAGTTTTACATTTGTTTTTAACTAAAATATAATAACAAATTCTTATAGACAATTTAGTTCAGAACAAAGTCATGGGATTTCTTTAATAACAAAGAATGTCTCTTATTACAAGCACTGAAGCATAATTCTACCTTCATATGCACTTTGCTTTTTAAGTGTAGCCTTACAACTTTCAGTACAACCTTTAAACCATTATTTCAAAATCACATTTACTTCTAACAGGCTAAAAGTACTCTGTAATGTTTCTATTTCCATTATCTGGAGGCAAGTTTTAAGAGCCCAGCTTTGCACTGCCTAAAACATTTAGGCTTTCGCTCCTTTGCAAGCCATTAAGTTACTGAATCCTAAGGGACAGCTTTATCTTTTTGAAATTTTTACCAACTCTGGTATTTCCATTTGGTATGATGGCTCTCCTACCGTAAGACAAACATCTTAGGTTTGCAAGAACTAAAATACCACATTTGTCTTTCCTCCTACCCTCTGGGGCCCTTCTCATACATTTCCTCTTTTTATTTCACTTGCTCAACCTCACAGGTTCACTAGCTGACCCTGCTCTGGGCGGCTTCACAGGGGCACTATAGGGCAGTATGGCTCCGTGGCTGAACAGGTGTTACAGTGACATTATATAAATAAAACTTGCCCTGATATTCAAGGATGTACTTTTAATTTTGGCTCTGTTACTAACATTCAAAGAAACTGGCCAAGTTCTTGTACTTCACTAGCATATTAGGGTACTTTTCTCCTTCTTATAGCTCAAAAAGAAACAGTTATTTGAAAAAGGGAATTGCAAATTACTTTATTTCCTTTGTGATCAGAGATACCCCCTAGGGTTCATATCTCTTCCACCTCCTTAAAAATGCTAAAACTAAGTCTGAATTACTCCTAATTTAACAATCTTACAGCAGTTTCTAGGCCGTAGTTATTTTCTACTAAAATAAGGTCACTTAATGAGGTGATTATTGTGATCAACCCTACTCTAAAACTCTGAAAAAAGTTTAATATTTACCGTGGGCAGGTACCACTTAACCTATATTCACGTATAGTTGTATTTATTTCTCAATCTAGGTTTCCGGGTTAAAAGTATAACTAACTGATTCCAAAATTATAAAACTGAACTTCTTAGTTTAAAAAAAAAAACCTTAACATAAATCAGTTCATTATCATTAATAGCTAAATGTTTTTAAAGTAGTCCATCTTAGCATTATGGAATTCAGTAAAGTGCCTGAATAAATTATAAATATTTTAGATTCATACTTATGAGAAAAAGTATTAAGACATTTTAATAGAGTAGAAAGAGAATAATAAAGTGGAAAAAACTGACCTTCAAAATCTAAATGAAATCAGATTGTTAATGAAGACTCAAAATAAAAGGAGAAAAAAAGATATATAAACTCAAATGAAACAGAACAAAGTACAAATCAAATGGTTTTAATTATGTTCTTTAATTTAAAAAAGATAATACTTAACATCCTTTAAATATTACTCCTGTGTGACAACTTTTGTAACTCATAATATGCCAGTGACACACAAAAAGATCTAGTTGAAGTTAATCTTTTTCTTACCCAATCTTAGTTTTCCTATTTAAAAAGAGTTACAGTAATTGAATTAGTGTTTTGTTGTGCTTTGTTCTGGCACTTTTATATATCCATGTAAATGAGGACTACGCAGGCTTGCCATGGAGCACAGATCATGAGTTGTGTTAGACATACACGTCTCAATCCAGAAAGCTCAACAATACAACTCAGACTTTGACTTAACCTTACAAACACAACTAATGTAACCTAATTGTATGTACCCTCATGTTAATCCATAATAAGAAAGAAAAATAGAAAGAAAAGAAGTTCAACAGTTTAGAAACACAGTGGTCAACTATCTTAGTCTAACTATGATACTGCATATGAAAACCATGGATATGGTGAAATAAAATGACCAATTACACATTTCAAAACCTGCTTTAAAGAGGGGCTGAGGTTGAATTCTTCTAGATGTCATTTCATTTTTTTTTTTTTACTGCAGTTTTTGGCCAGGGCTGTGTCTGAACCCACCCCTCCGGTATATGGGGCTGGTGCCTTACTCCTTGAGCCATAGGCACTGCCCTAGATGTTATTTCTTCAGAGTCTTTTCAGATTTTCAGTGTTAAGTCCAATTACTTTTAAATCCAGAAGGCTTGGGTTCCAGTCTTATCATGGGTCATTATGAGCTATGACTCCTCAAACAGATTTGTTTTTCCACTATCAATTAATATTAGTGGGCTAGTCTGTAAAGATTAATAGATGAAAATGTTTCCAAAGTGTTAACTAGCTAAGCTAGTATCAGTAATAAGATATACCACTGAAGCAAAGTGGTACCCCTAGCAGGGAAATGATATACTTAACTGGAATTGTGTTTATAACCTATGATGACACTAGTTGGTAGGAAAAGCATGAACTGAACTTTGTGGACAAACAGACCTGAGTCAAAATCCTGACCCTGTAAACTGCAACTTGGTTTCTTTGGGTAAGTCAGTTTCTCAGCGCCTATGATATCAATCTTGCAAACTAGAGATACACTCCACACTTTATCAGAATTAATGTATGTGAAAATGTAAACACAGTGCCTGTATTAATTCATCAACTGATTCCTCCAATATTTATTTATTGTCAACCATGTTTAAGTAGTCTGCTAGACAACAGATGTTC
Organism: Arctocebus calabarensis; assembly: GCA_963573935.1. Lineage (NCBI taxonomy): Eukaryota > Metazoa > Chordata > Mammalia > Primates > Lorisidae > Arctocebus > Arctocebus calabarensis. The sequence goes on from CAUYON010014026.1 coordinate 5,095, forward strand.
ACAGAAATAAACCCCACAAGATAATTAAAGTTCACATTTCACTGGCACAAGAGAAATCTAAAGCTAAGTAGATACTCAATAAACGTTGTTTCTTGTTTTGTATCTATTTTCAAATGATCTTATAGGCTGTCCAGTAACTTTATTATCTAGATACTTCATTTACCCTAGCTACCCCCTTCTCCTTAACTGGTTCTTATTCCTCCCCCCTTCCCCAATTTTATGAGATATAGTTGACCAAAAGGAAAGGTATATGCTTAAGGTCTACAAGTTGGTATTTTGGTGTATGTATACATTGTGCAATGCTCATCACAAACAAGCTAATTAATATACCCATCCTCTCAAATATTTAGCATTTTCTATTTTTTTTTCTTGGGGTGAAAACACTCAAGGTATGCCCTCTTAGCAAATTTGAAGTACATGAAACAGCACTGTTAATTATTTAATTAGTTCTTAAAATACCTCCTCCTCCATGTACTTTCTCTTAATTAATGTAAATAATTTTCATTAGTCCTGCTCTTGTTGACAAAACATACATTTCCTTTGCAGCTAAACTAAACACAAAAGTCTGATCAATACACTCTTACATTTCCAGTCTTTACTAGGACGTAGTACTTTGCAAAATATGATTAGGCTCCTCAGAGAAACTTCAGCTTAAGAGCTGATTCAACAGTCCAGGAATTAACTACATTATGGAATTATATTATTTTAGAGTTAGCAGGAATGTAATCTAGGATTTGTCTTCCAAGTTGAGGCTACTGAAGCCCTAAGCATCTTACTCAGGGCCACTCAAAGAAATGCAGAGTTGGGACTACAGAGCAGATCCTGTGAGTTCCTTCACAAAACTGCTTATTCATTCATTCCTCACTCAACACATATTTATTGAGGGTCTACCATGTTCCAGGCATAGGTCTTGGCCCTGAGAATACAATGGTGTACTATAAGGTATGGACTAGAGGTGAAAGGACAAAGGCTTTCTAGGAAAACCATATACTGACATGTATACTATGTCTCTATATCTGAATTAGAGACGGAAATAAGCTAGGTATATAATAATGAGTAGAGAGTGGATATGGGAATACACAGAATTTAGATAGTTTGGTACTTTTTTTTTTTGCAGTTTTTGGCCAGGGCTGGGTTTGAATCTGCCACCTCCAGCATATGGGGCCAGTGCCCTACTCCTTAGAGCCACAGGTGCTGCCCACAGTACAAGGTCTGGTTAGAGAGGAGATTAAAACCATTTGACTTTAGCTCAAATGAATATTGGAACCATTTAGACATTTCTTTTTTTTGGCTGGGCCTGGGTTTGAACCCACCATCTCAGATATATGGAGCCAGCACCCTACTCCTTTGAGCCACAGGTGCTGCTCTGCCCGGCTATTTTGTTGTTGTTGCAGTTTGTCCGAGGCCGGCCAGGTTTGAACCTGCCACCCTTGGTATAAGGGGCCGGCGCTCTACTCACTGAGCTACAGGCGCCACCCCCACTTAGACATTTCAATCACTCATGTCACTATTCCTTCTGAAGAGAATTTAAATTGGCTATAAAATATTCTATAACATAATTAGGATGGATTAAATTTAGTAGATTAACATTAAGTTGAGAGTTAAGATATTTCTTGAGTTTTTAGAGAAAACTCATTTATAATTCCCTTGACCAATAATGAAACAGCATATATTTAAAATGTGATCACTATGGAAATTATAGGCTTGCAACTTGCTAAGAATATGACCATCATATCACTTTGGATCTACTCTTCAAAACAGCCTCTCAAACGAAAAATCTCAAGTTCAAAGCTACTGAGCCTTTAAGAGTTGAGTTTGCATCTGTCCTATTAACTTTCACCCAGCTGTGCTAACTAGCTGAACTTCAGCTTCCTTAGAGCTAAGTTTCTTAATTCTTATTTTAAAATCTTTAAGAAGAGTGCCTCATGTGAAGCTCATCCCACCACTGCAAGAGTGTCATCTCTGAGAAGATAAAAATGTTTAATACTCTGCTGTACGTAGTTCCTTTATGTGTGTGAACATTATTTAGGTTTACTTTGACATTTTCTAATCCTTAAATGATATCGTGCGTCCTTTGCTCTAGTACTTAGATCCAAAATGTGGGAAAGGTTAACACCATTCTCAACACATACTTGTCCTGACCACGACTACCATGAAAATAATCAACGACTCCAACATGGTATAACAAACAACTGTGGTCAGGTCCTCATAGTTCAAGTACTTGCATTATGACCATCTATAGACCTGAGAGGCATGTGCTATAATGCAAAGAGCATAAGGCTTCAGAGGCAGGCCTGCTTAGGTTTGGATCTAGATTCCAGGTTCCACCACTTAGTGGTTATACAGCTGCAAGCAGGACTCTACATGCAATTATAGTATATTTACAATGTATAATATGTAAGTATAATATACTATATTTACAATATGCATAAAAGTGCTTAATAAAGTACCTAAATAGTAAGAAAGTACTCAATAAAAGGTTTTAAAAATCCATCCTCATACCAATTGACATATTTCTTTATATAACAAACTTTAGCAACTCAAATGAATAAATATCTATCAAAAACCTGCCTTAACAACTTACTGGACACCATATGGGAAGCAAAAATGTCCTCAAGGAGTTTAACACTATGGCTAGTATTCTCAAAATGTCAAAATGTGGTTCCAGGAATAAATTATATCAGCTTCAACCCCTACCCCTCCATCTTACCCCCCCTTGAAAGGCAGAGAATTTGAAAAGTTGAGGCCAATTAGATTTACAAAACCAGAACCTCTAGGAGTAGCCTGGAAATCTCCATTTTCAACAAAGGTCCTAGGCAGGGGTGCCCAACTCATGCTCACTTCATGAGAACTTTTTCTGCTTATCTGTGGTGTCAGACATCACCAAAAGTATGCATAGACCTTTTCTTTTGCTAAACAGCTTTTCTCAGTGTTTGTGTATTTCCCAAGATTAAGTCTTATTCTTTTAAAGTGTAGCAGAAAAAAGGTTGGACACGCCTGTTAGATGATTATGATGGACACCCAAATCTGAGAGGCCAGTGCTTCTGAGAAAGTAGAAACACAGATTACGTGTTCAGCTGGGAAGATGCTTACAGAAAAGGAGAATAATTGGCCAGTAGAGGCCCACAGGCGAGATGGTAAGTAAAGAAGGATCTAGGGAGGACCACGTGGTGAGGCATGCAAGAGCTTGTGTCTTTGCAGCAGAGACTGAGCAGGACATGTGCTGGGAGAGCAGCTCTGCTCTCAGGGAGAAGAGGTTCTTTGCTGGTGAGCAGGTGTCAGTGAGACTTTTACACTGGCAAAATCAATCTTTCTAACAGGGCACAGGAAAAAGTATCTTACTTCTTAACTTCACTGAAAATGATTTTAAAATATTTCACATTAAAAATCCATCAAGATCCATAAAAGGTAAAGTAACTTTGGTTTTTTTTAAATTTAAAAACATCCTCTCAGCATGGAAATAAAATCATCCAAGAGAAATAGCTCATAATTTTGCTGTTGTTTTTCAAACAAAAAGTGTTCCAAAATTATTCACTGAAACAAGCATAGCAGGAAACGAATAACAGAGTCTGTACAAGTACAACAAAAAAGTCTGCTTAGTGAGGGTGATAATTTTCTGTGATATTCATGAAATCAAGCCTAGATAATGCTTTAATTTTGGCTTTGGCTTATAACTAAACTCCTGGCTTTATATGCCAATTTTTGGAAGCAGCGTGAAGGCAATCGGTTTGTCCTTCCATCAAAACATGGTATGTCTGAAGTGTTCATGTAGAAGTTCATGCCCTCCACTGGTTATCTTTTATGCCTTACATTTTAATACATACCTCTTGTGGTATTTACCTCACATCCATCTCCCTACAAAGCCTGTGAGTTCTCTGAGGGCTAGTCTTTTAGATGTCTATGTATTCCTCGGGCTTGGTACTATGCTGGCATATGAAAGGAGCTCAAGGAATATCAACTGAATAAATGAAATATGTAGTATACAGATTTGACCAATCTTAACTTACTGATATTCCAGGTTAAGTTTACATATCAAAAAGTCTGACCTCTGAGCAGATGCAATTTTATCTGAAGTGACTTTAAATTTTACTGGGCCCTTGTTAACAGTCTGTCATTTTTACATATTTAGAGTTGAAGCTCCCAACTGTTTAAATGATTTAAAATCAGAAACGACCCCAATTGAAAGATTCTTTAAATCCAGCCCAATGTCTGTTTTCATAAACAAAGTTTTACTGTAACACATTCCAGTCATGCCCATTCACTTTTGTGGTCTATAGCTGCTCATGAACTACAATGACAAAATTGACTAATTGTGAACATATGACCTACAAAGCCAAAAATATTTATTACATGGTTACTTACAGAAAAAGTCGGAAAGAATCATCCTACATCTGCTTAAATCACTAAAACCACAATTGTTTATAAACATCAAAGCAGCAAAGTAAATGTAAAGAAAAGAAAATGTACCTGAACTTCTTTATGGTAAATAATTCTATTAATTAGCAAAAGTAAAATCTAGACTTAAAAAATTTAAACGTATTTGGAAAATTATACTTGAATGAACAGAATCAAAGTTTGCAGTTTTATAAATTCTTTAGTCAATAACAAGTAAGTAACAATACAAAAGCTGCCCTCTGACAGTACTTGGCATTAGCAAAGTAGGCTTTTCTGGTTAAAAAACACTCACTTACTTTCTGAAAGTTGGTTAAGAAAATGTGGCAAGAGGGCAAGGGTAGCTTTACCAACACAAGTATCTGACGTGAATAATTTTCTCCACTGGGAATACAGGCTCCACAGGGGAAGGAACACTTTTATTTATTCCTACAGCCCCAATGTCTAGAACTGTATCCAGACTTTAGTGGGTATACACTAGATGTCTGATGAATGAATAAATGAATTCATTTAAAAAGCTATATAAGTTTTTATAAGAAGAGACAAATTCAAACTCTATATATTCTGGAAAGAAAATTCCCAACTATTTCAGCAGCAAATTCCTTAGAGTTAGACATGCATTCTATGGCATTTAAAAGTAATTTAAAAGTAAAAGTCAAGTAAGAAATAGCTCAAATTTAAGAAAAATTTAAGCTTGCTTTAGCTCATCAGATATGTAAGACAACTGCCATAAACCCTCCAAGAAAAGAAAACAAAGTCAGTGGAAACTGGCAATACCAAGTATCTGGTAGGACTTTACTCTGAAGTTACTGAAATGCTGTAAACCATAGGACACATTTAAACTCAAACCACCACAAGGAAACTAGATGTTTCTGCCTTCTAAGCACTTTTCAGGAAATAATAAAATCCTCCTATTTAGAATGCTTATCTTAAATTAGAGCGTAACATTTTATAACCTATAATAATCTTCCTTAGATATCCTCTGGATATACTTCAATGATGTAACTGTAATTATGTATACAATCAAATGTAAATGTTCATCTTAGCCTTACCATGAATGTATTATGGAGAATATCGTAATTTAGAATCTTATTAAAAAATAAATAAAAATCTATGCCTAAATATACCGCTACAGTATCTAGTTTCATTATTCATAATTAGAAAATAGTGATAAAACTGGAAGGTTCTTTAGAAATTAGGATACCTACTTCTTGAGGCTGACTTAATGATCAGAAATATAAGGACACGCACACACTTCTAACCTTTGTTCTCTAGCTACGTCTACCACTTCTATAATAACTTCCTCCACTCAAGTCTAAACCCCTGAAAGTTATGCATGAGGGTTGGAATCAACTTCTTTTAAACTTCTGTTAAAGTTGATAATCTGACCTTTTCCCATGAATCACAAATGTTTTTAAATGCATCTAGAATAGTAAATCCTTTCTAGAAGATTTTCAACTTACTTTGCCTGGATCCATCAGAGGAATCACTGTCTATGGCAACTATAGTCTTACAAAATATAAGTAAGACTCAAACAGCAAGACTGCAAAGTTGAAATTAATACTTGATTTCTAGGCTATAGAATTATGCTGTGTTAGTAGGCATGAAACCAATATTAACCTCTTGCACATCTCCATCAGAACTCTTTGGTGACTAGGAACATTGTCATTGAGCAGTAATATTTTGAAAGAAATATTTTTTTCTGAGTGACCAGTAGGTCTCAATAGTGGGCTGAAAATAATCAGATGTGGGGACATCCAGGTCTTGTTATTCCATTTATACAGCACAGGCTGAGTATAATTACCATAATTCTTTAAGGGCTCTATGATTTTTGGAATGGTAAATGAAGATTAACTTAATGGCTTCAACTTAAAACAGTTACCAACTAACTGCATTAGCCTTCAGAAGAGTCAGCCTGTCCTTTGAAGCTCTGATACTATGCACTGACTTCTCTCTAGCTATGTTAAGTCCTAAATGGCATCTTCCTTGTTTAGTTCACCCACCTTCATCAAGTATCTTAGCTAGATCTTCCCGATAATTTGCTGTAGCTTTTATATCAGCATTTGCTTCTTTGCCTTGTACTTTTAAGTTATGGGGATGGCTTCTTTCTTTAAATCTCATGAACCAACATCTGTTTGCTTCAAACTTTCTTCTGCAGCTTCCTCACCTCTCTTAGCCTTCATACAATTGAACAGAGCATTAGGTTTTGGCTTAAGAAAATCTTATGGCTGATTTGACCTATCTAGACCACTAAAACTTTCTCCTTATTAGCAATAAACAATAAGTATTATTCCCTGGAGTAGTACTTTTAATTTCCTTCAAGACTTGTCCTCTTTAATGACAGTGTGGCTATCTGTTTGGCAGAAGAGGCCTAACTTTCAGCCTACCTCAGCTTTGGACATGGCTTCTTCTCTAAGCTTAATCCTTTCTAGCTTTGATTTAAAGTGAGAGATGTGTAACTCTCCTTCTACTCTTTAGTCTAATTTCAGTATCACTGTGTTTCAGGGAATAGGGAGGTCCAAGAAGAGGGAGAGAGACAGGTCAGTGGGGCAGTCAGAATACATTTATCAACTAAGGTCACCATCATAAGCACAATTCATGGAGTACCAAGTGGTACTCATCTATCACAGATCAGCACAACAAATAAAATACTACTGAAAAAGTTTAAAACATTATGAGACTCACCAAAATGTGACACAGAGACATAAAGCAAGCACATGTTGGAAAAATGGTGCAATAGATTTGCTTGGGATAGGGTTGCCAAAAATAATCATACTGTAAAGAATGCAATGTCTGCAAAGTGCAATACAGTAATGTACAATAAAACAATGTATGGCCATATTTTAAAATATTCTAACCAGGTAATTTTTTTTTTTCTTGAGGCAGTCTCACTATGTCACCCTCAGTAGAGTGCCGTGGTCTCACAGCTTACAGCAACCTCAAACTTTTGAGCTTAAGCTATTCTTTTGCCTCACCCTCCCAAGAAGCTGGGACTATAGGCGTCCACCACAATGCTTAGCTATTTTTGCTATTGTTATAGTTGTCACTGTAGTTTTAGCAGGCCCAGGCCTGGTTCAAACCTGCCAGCCCTGGTGTATGTGGCCAGAGCTCTACCCTCTGAGCTACAGGTGCCAAGCCATAACCAGGTAATTTTTCAACTAAATTTATCCTGGAAGTGTGATTATTTTGACTTGAGAATTATATTTAAAATCATAGGTTATAGTGATAGCCATATAATTAATTTAACAACTTGCTACTTAAGCTAATCAACCTAAATTATAGACTTAGAAAATATTTAAAGAACCTAGGAGAGAAATAGTTTTACCTTACTAAATTTTGCTGTGTATATTCAACCTTCATTAAAACTTGGACTCCAGTCTGAGAGCGAATGTAGACTTTCAATCTGAAATAAAAGCATCATATTGAAGAAAGGAAATCTGATTTTTAGTATTATTTTAGGATAGTCTGAAGAAGACTAAGCATTTAAAAATAGCTAATAATGCTTAAAGTTCATTTACTCAAATATAGAAAAAGAAGTAAAAATGTTTTCTAACAAAGATCTGGGAGAAAGAAATAACCTTTCTTCTTTATTCAATTAAGCATCTTAACTTAAAAAATATGTTTCAGTAAATTAATCTGGCTATATTATGTATTTATTTTAAAAATAACTGTCCTGAGGACACTGCCTGATATATGACATGGGCCTGATTCAGTTAGGGGACTGCTTTTTTCCAAAGTGAAAGAATGAGATTTAATTAGAACTGGATCAGATATTTCAGAATCCACCCATTCTAAATTTTAAACACCAGGTTTCTCTGGAACCAAACCAAGTATTCACTCATATTCCAAGTGAGTACCATCTGGTGAAAATAAAGTCAACTGGGTTTCTACCCAAAAGCACCAATAACTCACACTCTAATAACAGTTTCCTCTTTTTGAGTAATCCTGCAAGATCCTGCACTAAGAACTTCATATATGCAACTCTCTCTAGGAGGTATTGTCATCCTCATTTCACAGACGGGAAAAAGGAAGGCCTGGAAATTAAGTAACTTGTTCTTAATCACACAGCTAAGAAGGGGCAGAACCAGCTATTCTCACCCAGATATCCATGACTGAATCTTTCCACTATGTCTTATTAACTACATGCTACATTTCTGAATAAGAGGGTGAGCATACCTACTTAGTTCTATGAAGATTTGGCTGAAACAGGATTTCCTGTCTTTAACAGTTACTTGGAAGCTCTTAATTTTCAGAGCTTTTGGTGAAAGGCACTTTAGTTTAGTTTAAGGGTTAAAAGTATGGACTTTGACTCTGAACTGCTTATGTTTATCTCAGCTTTCCTGTTTATTAGCTATATAAAGTTACTTAACTTTAAGGATCAGTTTCCCATCTTTAAAATGAGTATAACAACAGTAATCTCCCTTATGGAGTTATCATGAGGATTAAGTGAATTAACACACGTATTATTATTACTCTGAAGACTGTGTGGAACACAGTGAACAGTGAGTGTAAGCCACTATTGTTTCCTACTGACTGACTTTTACTAAACACCAATGAAATGGGACAGAAAATAAATTACACCAACATAACACATTCTTATAGTTATGGCTTGATTTAATAAATATGCACATAACAAGTACTTAATCATTTATAATTAAGAACTTCATAAAATTAGAAGATTTTTAACACATACCTTTGACGAATTATAGGATCAGACTTTTCAGGATCAATGTAAGGTTTTAGAATTTCATTAATAGTTTTATCATCTGGTACTCTTTCCAATAAAGAAAAAACAAATAGCTACATCATTATTTATAATTTTCTGCTAAAAATGTTAAATCAGAATTACCAAATGTTGTGAACTTTTTCATTTAAATAACTGAAGAAAGACTTTTTATTTTACTCTTGGCAAAATAAAACATCCTTTTAGCAAAAATTACTCAGGAAAAAAGCTCAAAAAGACTTCTTGGACATACTTAACAAGATCTTAAAAAATAACATTTTGAGAAGCTCCTTATAAATCAATTGTAAAAATATGAAGCTTCCTTTAATAGACACCTGTTCTCAAATATAAAAAGAAGTCAGGATAAAAATACATTGAACTGGCAGAAATAAAACATCTGAACAATTTTTCAGATAATGCTAATTTCAGTCAATGTTTATGTTTATTTATTCTAAATCATAAGATCAGGTTAAACAAATGATACCAACTGTCCAGGAAACAAAACATTTTAAGTTTTCCAACTTTCTTTTATGTGTACACTGTTTTAAACTTATATGTAAAGTGTATAAACAAAATTAAGACACTTTTAAAATAGGAACTTTCCTCCACCATTTATACATATTCATATATACCACTGGCTACATATCCCTGTTTGTAAAGTAAGTCCTTTCCCTGTCATTAGTCAGTTATGCAACTTCAAATAACAAAGTTCTTCACTAAAATCCATGTGATAAAGACAGGACATTTATGTATAATGTGAACATATACTAAATATACTACTTCAACAGCAACTTAAAAATTTTCATAACCCAAGGAATCAAACAGTATACAATCATTAACACTTTTATATGACACTTGAAAATGTTAATAATATGAAAAAAGAATGACAAAACACTATTCAAATTAATTCCAATCATGATTTTATATATATATAATTTCTAAAATAATTTATTTTCTGAGTGATACACTTTAATAGTAATAGTAGTAATCTTTGCACAGTAAAATTTTGGGTCATTTTTCATTTCCTATACAAACTACCCAGCTTAGGAAACAAAATTTTCAGCCCTTTTGATTTTCTTTTCATACCTCTCCTTAAAATCTGCTGCACAGCTAACACGCTCACCATCACGATTTCTTTGTTAATCACTTTCCTTAGCACCAGCTCTACCAACGTTGTAAGTATTCATAAAAAGTACACTATTTAGTTTTCTGAGGTTTTTTTCAAATTTTCAAGCAGAATCATATTATATGAAGTCTACCTTAACTTGCTTTTCTCACTCATTATTTCTGAGATTCATCCATGTTGATGTGCATAACTATAGTTCATTCATTTTTAGTGTTGTTTAGCATGTCAACATAAGAATATACCACAACTTAGCTATCCATTCTATTATTAACATACATATCATTTTACATTCATTATAATGTAATGTAAATAAATTACGGTTTATTTTAAATAAAGAAACTTACAGTAAATACAAATTCAATCTTAACAGATAGTAGCAATATAATACCTTTTTTCTGTGTACTCAGCTTGACTTTGAGGAAATCGGAGCTTCACATACCAACAAAACTGTTGTTTTCTAAGAGAGAAAATAATCATGTGAAAATTGAGATAGTCAATAAAAGTTTGAATGCAAATAAGCTTTTGTGAATTTTCATTTTAAGATAATCCTAAATTTATTATCAGAATTCAACACATCTTATCTAGGATTGTAAAAGCTATATTTTGAAAGAATATATGTACTTGGAAGTGTTAAGAGAGAAAAAAGTGATCAGTTCTGAATTTCAAGGACTACATTCCTAAATCAGAAGGCAATTTCTCATAGTTCAGGGGCTTTTAAGGTCAGTGTGCTACTATTTTAAGTTTACAAATACATTTCCTCATGACTAAACACAATGTCTTTGCCTGACTAGTCTGGAAATTAAGTGAATGAAGTATTGTCCGGTTGAGTCCAGCTGGCTGAAGACACACTTCTGAAGCATGAGGACGTGCTTTCAGTAGCAAAACAGTAGACAACAAGCTGGTTGCTAAGCAGAATGCACTCTGAGCTGAGTCCCTTTTCTTTCAGGTCAAAACTCTGGTTCAATATAGGATCAACAGTAACAATTCACTAAATGCCCAAGTTTAGGAAAATGACCTTATGTCCTATTTAACATAATCTAAATTTAGTGACACTAGGCACCATTCCTTTTTAAAAAGTCTGATCTTCCAAAAATTGAATGTATTAAAGAAATTTAAATGTCCTCACTACATGATGGTTTTACACAATGTTTTCCTTACTTAAAAGAAGGAAATTTCTTTTTTTTTTTGGTTGCAGCCGTCATTGTTTGGCGGGCCCAGGCTGGATTTGAACCCACCACCTCAGGTGTACATGGCTGGTGCTTTAGCCTGCTGAGCCACAGGCACCGAGCCAAGAAGGAAATTTCTAACATCCTCTTGGCGAGTTAACAACTGGCAGCATCTCTTCCAAGCAATGACCAGCATCTCCTTTCTTTTAATGTAATCTAACAGAGCATCTTCCAGCAGTTATATGAACTAGTCAATTTTTTTTCTGAAGACAATTCCACAAATTCCAGTAACATTTCTTCTATTTGGTTAAACTATCAAGATGTGCATGTGGCAGTTTTTAAAAATAACAAGATAGTTGTTGGTATGAGCTAGAGAAAGATATGCTTAATTAGGCTTATGTTGGTAGTTGCACTTAACATACAAGAAATGTTCATGCTAAACTTTTTTTTGATAGAACAAAGTCAAAAAGCACCCTTTACTAATCTAAAGCCCAGAAGTCTAAAATCTCAAAGAAAAAAATCTTTAAAAACAAAATTTGAATGCAAATGCAACATTAACTAGTCTTAAAATGAAACACCATGCAATGTTCAGTATTTGTGAAACAGGCAAATATCCTTATCAAGAGGCTGACAGATTAATACATTTATGAGTAAGAAATAAACTGACTTTGCTAATCTGAATACAAAATACGGCTTCTTTCTAAGTATGCTTGTTTATCCATGTTGGTTTACAGGGTATGTGGGATGGAAAGGATCACCAACTTGTCATCTTGTAGAATTACAAATCATACTCAATCACCCCAATCACTGCTTAAGTAATGACAAGAACCACTCACTTTTATTTTTATTTTTTTTGAGACAGAGCCTCAAGCTGTCACCCTGCATAGAGTGCTGTTGCATCACAGCTCACAGCAACCTCCAATCCCTGGGCTCAAGTGAGTCTCCTGCCTCTGCCTCCCAAGTAGCTGGGACCACAGGCGCCCGCCACAACGCCCGGCCATTTTTTGGTTGCAGCTGTCATTGTTGTTTGGTGGGCCCAGGCTGGATTTGAACCCGCCAGCTCAGGTATATGTGGCTGGTGCCTTAGCCCGTTGAGCCACAGGCACCGAGCCAAGAACCACTCACTTTTAAAAACATTCAGTAGACCCTGAATACCTTCTAAAAGTACCTAACATTCCAAACACAAAGAGAGAAAAGACCTTAGAAGTAATTTTATTTTCTGTAACTAGTTGTAGTTGTAACAGTTATTCACTTCTATTTCACTATAAACATGCTGCTAAACATTGACTACTAAAAAAGTCTTTCTATAAGGGATGCAAGGCTGGTTTAACGGAAGTCCTTAAACATTATCCACCATATTAACAGAAGCAAAAACAAAGATTATACGATCCTCTCAATAGATGAAGAAAAAACATTCGATAAAATCCAGCATCCTTTTCTAATTAGAACACTGAAGAGTATAGGCATAGGTGGCACATTTCTGAAACTGATAGAAGCTATCTATGACAAACCCACAGCTAATATTTTACTGAAAGGAGTAAAACTGAAAACTTAGAACTGGAACCAGACAAGGTTGTCCTCTGTCACCATTACTATTCAACGTAGTGCTGGAAGTGCTAGCCAATATAATTAGGCAAGACAACGAAATAAAGGGCATCCAAATGGGAGCAGAGGAGGTCAAACTCTCCCTCTTTGCTAAGGACATGATGTTATACTTAGAGAACCCCAAAGACTCAACCACAAGACTCTTGGAAGCCATCAGAAAATACGGTAATGTCTCAGGATATAAAATCAATGTCCACAAGTCAGTAGCCTTTGTATATAGCAATAACAGTCAAGATGAGAGGCTAATGAAGGACAAAACTCCCTTCACCATAGCTTCAAAGAAAATGAAATACCTAGGTATATACCTAACAAAGGAGCTGAAGGACCTCTATAAAGAAAATTACGAAATCCTAAGAAAGGAAACAGCAGAGGATATTAACAAATGGAAGAACATACCATACTCATGGCTGGGAAGAATCAACATTGTTAAAAAGTCTACCCTTCCCAAAGCAATCTACTTATTTAATGCCATCCCTATTAAGATACCAACATCGTACTTTCAAGATTTGGAAAAAATGATTCTGCGTTTTATATGGAACCAGAAAAAAAACCCGCATAGCTAAGACAGTTCTTAGTAATAAAAACAAAGCTGGGGGCATCACCATACCAGATTTTAGGCTGTTCTACAAAGCCATAGTGGTCAAGACGGCATGGTACTGGCACAAAAACAGAGATATAGACATTTGAAATCAAATAGAAAACCAGGAAATGAAACTAACATCTTACAACCACCTAATCTTTGATAAACCAATCAAGAACATACCTTAGGGGAAAGACTCCCTATTCAATAAATGGTACTGGGAGAATTGGATATCCACATGTAAAAGACTGAAACTGGACCCTCACCTTTCTCCACTCAGAAAAATTGATTCAAGATGGATAGAGGACTTAAATGTAAGGCATGACACAATAAAAAGCCTGAAAGAAAGCATAGGAAAAACACTGGAAGATATTGGCCTGGGGAAAGACTTCATGAAGAAGACTGCCATGGCAGTTGCAACAATAACAAAAATAAACAAAGGGGACTTAATTAAACTCAAAAGATTCTGTATAGCTAAGGAGACAACCAAAGCAAATAGACAAGGATATTTGCCTATTTTGATTCAGATAAAAGCTTGATAACTAGGATCTATAGAGAACTCAAATTAATCCACATGAAAAAGGGCAACAATCCCACATATCAATTGGCAAGAGACATGAATAGAACCTTCCCTAAAGAAGACAGACGAATGGCTAACAAACATATGAAAAAATCCTCATCATCCCTAATTATTAGAGAAACGCAAATCAAAATCACCCTGAGATACCATCTAACTCCAGTGAGAATGGCCCACATCAAAAAATCTCAAAACTGCAAATGCTGGCGTGGATGTGGAAAGAAGGGAACACTTTTATACTGCTGGTGGGACTGCAAACTGATACAATCTTTTTGGAAGGAAGTATGGAGAACTCATTTGATCTCCCATTTGATCCTGCAATCCCATTACTAGGCATCTACCCAGAAAGAAAAAAATCCTTTTATCATAAGGACACTTGCACTAGACTGTTTATTGCAGCTCAATTTACAATTGCCAAAATGTGGAAACAGCTTAAATGCCCACCAACCCAGGCATGGATTAACAAGCTGTGGTATATGTACACTATGGAATACTAGTCAGCCATTAAAAAAAATGGAGACTTTACAGCCTTTGTATTAACCTGGATGGAAGTGGAACACATTATTCTTAGTAAAGCATCACAAGAATGCAGAAGCATGAATCCCATGTACTCAATTTTGATACAAGGGCAATTAATGACAATTAATGACACAGTGGGGGTGAGGGAAAAAGGGGAGAGCAGAGAGAGAAAGAATGAGGGAGGGATGGGGAAAGGAAGAGCAGAAAGAAAGAAGGAGCAAGGGAGGTGGGGTCTTGGTGTGTGCCACACCTTTTGCGGGCAAAACACGATTGTAAGAGGGGCTTTACCTAACAAATGCAATCAGTGTAACCCGGTTTCTTGTACCCTCAATTAATCCCAATTAAAAAAAAAAAGAAAAAAAGTCTTTCTATATCTGGCCTCAGTTCAAACACGAACAAATTTTAAAAGTACATTTATTTTACAAATATGATCTTGCAATATTACAAAGACACAGAAAAAGAGAATATAAAAACATTCATTATACCCACATTCAGATTTAGCCCACTTACATAGTGACATATTTTTAAGAGTTTTTTTTTTCTAAGAACTAAAGGGCTATCAATAAAGTTGATGACCCTTTGTAGAGATGGGGTCTCACTATGTTGCCCAGGTTGATCTCACTCCTGGCATTGAGCAATCCTCCCAGAGTGCTAGGATCACAGATGTGAATGGCCATGCCTGGGATCCTTTTTGCTTCTTTGATCCAAGGTGGGCAAAGAGAAGTTGAAGGGTGTTATATAAAGAATTGCTATGAAATGGGTACGTTATTTATTCTAAAGAAGTTCCAATTCTTTAGTCTTCCTGAAATTCATGTAATTTTGAATCTCTTTGAAATAAAGTCTTTTCATAAGACTCAAAGAGTTAAGTTTGTTGGCCATTTTTCACAATTACATATACTAACAAATGTCTCACTTAAGAAATACATGGACTAGTGCTATAATTAGGTTATAGCCTTCATATGAAAGCTATAGATTAGCTTCATAGTAAGACTGCAAACATCTTTTCTTTTTAAGAAGACATAAGGATTAGGAAAATGTCATAAAGAAATACCTTGATTTTAGCCAAACCCTTCAACAAATTTATGACTGTC
>CAUYON010014027.1:0-30727 GCA_963573935.1 Arctocebus calabarensis
CGTACACCTGAGCTCAAAGGTTCGAATCCAGCCCGACCACCAAACAACAATGGTGGCTGCAACCAAAAAATGGCCGGGCGTTGTGGCGGATGCCTGTAGTCCCAGCTACTTGGGAGGCAGAGGCAGGAGACTCGCTTGAGCCCCGGAATTGGAGGTTGCTGTGAGCTGTGATGCCACGGCACTCTACCCAGGGTGACAGCTTGAGGCTCTGTCTCAAAGAAAAAAAAAATAAATAAAAGCAAAATGAAAGAAATAAAGCAGTGTGACACACCCCTCCACTCCCAGTGCTTTCATATTTCCTTCAAGTTTCCCCACTTTTCCATAAGCACCCATGTATTTGTTTGGGTTTTCTGTCCACATTGTTAAGAGAATTGTGAAAGGTAATTGCTATATAACAAACTCTGAAGAACTCTGTTACAGCCTAAATATTTCCTCTTTTGCCTTTTGTGGCCTATTGCTTAATCTGCATGTTAAATTACCAAATGACAATAGTCTTCTTACAAAACTTGAGAATTGCTCCAAAAAAGGTCCCAAAGCAGGCACATGCCCATTCTTGGTCTTTCCATTTGAAGGGCATTTCAAGGGTAGAAACTAAAAGAGGTTTTATTAAACTGGGTTAGCTCATCACAGGACAGTCATCATTAGTTTCCAGGCCATTCCACCAGCCATGAATTCAGTTTTTAAAAGGCAGAGTCTCTTTAGTAATGATAGATACCCTAAGGGAAGATTATATGTATTATGCTGTATTTTCTCTTGTGGGTTTGGTAACATATACTAAGGGGAGTCAGGCACAACTCAGATTCAACATTCACCAGTAAACAGTCTCATAACCTTATCTAAAAGGAGTTATACAGCAATTAGCTCACCTGCTGAACTTTTTTGTCATTCTTTTTTTTGAGACAGAGCCTCAAGCTGTCACCCTGGATAGATTGCTGTGGCATCACAGCTCACAGCAACCTCCAATTCCTGGTCTCAAGCAAGTCTCCTGCCTCCTCCGTCTCCCAAGTAGCTGGGACTACAGGTGCCCGCCATAACGCCCGGCCATTTTTTGGTTGCAACCGTCATTGTTGTTTGGCAGAGCCAGGCTGGATTCGAACCCACCAGCTCAGGTGTACATGGCTGGGGCCTTAGCCACTTAAGCCACAAGCGCCGAGCCTTTTTTGTCATTATTAAAGCAGTATCTACCTCGGTACATTCAGCCAACTTCAATAATATACATTGGGGGCACTCTCAAGAAGAAAAAGTGACAGATAAGAAGGGGTAGTACTGGGCGGTGCCTGTGGCTCAGTGTGTAGGTTGCCAGCCCCATATACCAAGGGGCTGTACCTGGCCCCAGCCAAACTGCAACAAAATAGAGCCTGGCATTGTGGTGGATGCCTATACTCCTAGCTACTCGGGAGGCTGAGGCAAGAGACTTTCCCTAGCCCAGGAGTTGGAGGTTGCTGTGAGCTATGATGTTACAGTACTCTACCAAGAGTGATACAGTGAAACTCTGTCTCAAAAAAAAAAAAAAAAAGTAAGAAAGAAAGAAAAGAAAAAGAAGACGTGAGGTAGTACAGGGAATGATGTCAAGATAGCAGATCTCAGTATCAGAACCTCTGGGCTATTTCAACTCACGTAGTATTTGTAAGAACTTCATGTTAGTCTGTTGGAAATCTCCATGCTTGTTTATTCTTTTAAATAAGCACGAAATACTACACAACACTAGGTGAGAGGTAAAACATTTGAGACAGCTAAACTTAGATATTTGTCTACTGATAAAGATTGAAGATGGCCTAATAAAAAGATCCTCACCAGGAGAGGATCAGATATCCAGCCATACAGGTCTTGCAAAGATTGTGTGTCAGAGAGTCAACAGGAAAGGGGTTTGGCAGTGTACTCAGAGGGTCAGGCCAAGTTTAATGAATGGGGACAGAGACTTGCCTGGGCAAAGATGATGTGTGCACTGAGGGTGGTTGGGGACTTGTTTTTATATTGGGTGTAGGAGGAGAAATATACCACACTTTTCTGGAAGGTTCTGGCTGGCTAGGGTCTTTCCGGCAGAACACTTGTGGCAGGGCCAGGTAGGCCTTTTGTTCTAGGAGAAGAGGAAGAGAGAGAAGCATTTAGGCCCTCAGCACACCATATTCCAGGTCTAGTTCTCCTATTGAGAAGTTTGGATAATTCAATTATTATTACCTTGATGTGGCTGATTTTGAGTACTGAATCGTAATAATAAAAGCCATAATGCTAAAATATTAATTTATAGTCAGAAGATATAACTTTCAAACAGACTAAATAGACACTGGTGTTTCTGCAGTGTATTCTTATTATCTCATCTTTGTGAAAGACAAAAAGCTCACTTTTCCTGATTTCAAAAATGCATTACAAAGCTAACAGTAATAAAGACAGTGCGGTACTGGCAAAGCAGGTTTCATACAGACCAATGAAGTAGAATTATGAGTTTAGAAATAAACTCATAGATCTATGGCCATTTGAGTTTGACAATAGTGCCAGATCATTCAACGAGGAAATAATAGTCTTTTCAACAGATGATAGAATGATCTGAAAAGGGTAAAAATGTTTTCTTTTTGTTTAAAATCTCTTCACCCGATTGACGCCTGTAACTCAGTGGTTAGTACTGGCCATATACACCAGGGTTGGTGAGTTGGAACTCAGCCCCAGCCTGATAAACAACAATAACAACTACAATGACAATAACAACAACAAAAATAGCTATGTGGGAGGCTGAGGCAAGAGAATTTCTTAAGCCCAAGAGTTTGAGGTTGCTATAAGCTGCGACACCACGGCATACTATTGAGGGTGACATAGTGAGACTCTATCTCAAAAAGAAAAAAAATAAAATCCTTTCACTCTTTTTGAAAACTAAAATCTGAATCCCTGCCTCAGGCCAGTAGTCTAGATGGGCAGGAGAGTATCCTTTGTTCTTTCTACCACGGAGATGTCTCAGTGGAATTGTCTGGGAGGAAGTCGAGGAGGTCTGAGTGGGTGGAAGTCACAGACTGTCTTCATTGGAGATGGGATCAATCAGTACCATCAGCTGTAGTTAAATGACAATAGCCTAAACCTGAAAACTTTCACTTTAAAACTTCTGTATTTCTGCTTATGGCAAGGTCAATGGTACTTTAGGTTAGGAGTCTGCCATTCTTCTAATTTGCCAACAAATTAATGAATTCTTCTTTCCTCTTCCTCAACGACGTGTCCTTATTTTTCTGATGAAGCCTGAGGACAAGTGCTGAACTTTTGGTAACAGAGTTTGGCATCCCTGGGTGGGCTATTAGTGCCCTGGTGGAATGGCGGCTGTGACTGCTGGAAGAGGCAGGGAAGCAGCCCCAGGCCAAGCCGTGGATCTTTCAGTAAGTTTCCTTGGTGTGCACACTGAGACCCTTGATTCCACCCATTTGCTTGTTTGAAGGTATTGTTTGGGGTGGAAGTCACAAGTTTGAGTGGAATTAGGGAATCTGGTTTGGATTTGGAGCTCATTTGCAGTTCCAGGGAAATGGGGGGACTGGGAGATGTTGGTTCTTGTTTGAGATAATTTGATTCTTGCTTATCTCTTTGGATTAGAAGATGTTGGTTCTCGATTGAGAGAATTTGATTATCAGTTTGTGGTTCCCATTTAGTAGATGTTGGCATTTCATGTTGGGGATTTTCCTGGATTATCCATATTTATTGTTTGTGAGTTTTGCTGTAACACAGGAAAGCTCCATCTGAAAAGCCGTTTGGGGAGAATCCTTGGTGAATGACAAACTGAGCTCTAAGTTTATGTCTAAAGGAGAATGGTGATATTGTTTTGTTTTGTTTGGGACAGCGCCTCAAGCTGTCACCCTGGAGAGAGTGCTGTGGCATCACAGCTCACAGCAACCTCCAATTCCTGGGCTCAAGCAAGTCTCTTGCCTCTGCCTCCCAAGTAGCTGGGACTACAGGCGCCGGCCACAACGCCTGGCCATTTTTTGGTTGCAGCCGTCGTTGTTGTTTGGCGGGCCCGGGCTGGATTCGAACCTGCCTGCTCAGGTGTATGTGGCTGGCGCCTTAGCCCGCTGAGCCACAGGCGCCGAGCCGGGAAGGGTGATATTGTAATCCAATGTCCATGCTGGAGTGTGGAGAAGAGGCTGTTGAATGAAATCTTGAATTATCATACTGTCTTAGGACTGGAATTATTTTGTTAAAGGTCAGGTAAATGGGACCAGAAATCCCATAAGCCTTGCAACTGTATGAAAGCCTGGGATACGGGTAATGTACAAGGGAGACCTCAACCACCAGGTTGGTGGGTTAGAGACCAGACCTTGTGTGATAAAATTGGGATTAATCTCATGAGCCCTCTACCCACTCCCCCATCTACCACAGGCCTTTGTGATACTCTGTTTTAATTACACAGCTGGAGTCTCCTTGTCCTCACCAGTTCTGGGGTGGCTGGCTGCTGGGCACTGGCACAGCCCTCAAGGTGAACGCAGCACAAAGGGGGATTTGCGAGTGTGGCCAGTCACCAAAAGGTGAAGGAGCGCCCCCACCTGGCAGGGGGATCTGCCACCACTGCCATCTTGGCATTGTGCGAGGTGGGGGGAAGGTGCTACTAGAACTAGCTCTTTAGTCCAAAGCACCCTAGGTTATGCCTTGGGGTTGGGATTCATCCCTCCTTCTAAGACCTGCCAGGGAATTCGATTTGGCCAGAGGGGACCCATAGCCAGGATAGAGCAATTTATGTACAATCATTGTGCTTTTGTAAAAAGGAAAGACGTTGGAAAGAGCACTACACAAAATTGCAAAGGGCCCCACATAACAGGAAAACCTCAGGAAAGCAAATGGTTTTTTGAATTCAGGACTCAGAATGACAAATGAGAAGGCTCAGGGCTCCATGCCTCCGCACAGAAGACCCAGGTGCAAATTGACAGTGAGGACATGATTAGTGGATTTTTTTTTTTTTTAATTGCAGACTGTTCAATACTCCTCCTAGGCCAAGATTTCTTACACGGAAACAACTTTTTCTCCAGGGAAGCAACAGCTCCACCTGCAGGTCCCTTCAAAAACTGTTCTCCAGTTTAACAGTCGCACCAATTAAGCAGATTTCTAGGCAGTGGACTACTTGATCTAATTTTACCTGTCAAAAGCCCCATACCAATAAGTATAGATTTAGCCAGGATCTACAGGCTATTAATGGTATTATATAAGAAACTATGAGTGGCACTCAGTCACATTTGAATGGCAGAATCCTTGGATTAGGGGGCCTGTTGGCACCGCTAGACTGTGTTGCCTCAGGGTTTTTTTAATTAAATTAATTTTTTTTTTTTTTGCTTTAGAGGTTTATTTATTTATTTATTTATTTATTTAGAGACAGAGTCTCACCCTGTTGCCCTCGGTAGAGTGCCATAGTGTCGCAGCCCATAGCAACCTCCAGCTCCTGGGCTTAGGCAATTCTCCAGCCTCAGACTCCCAAGTAGCTAGGACCACAGGTGCCCACCACAACGCCTGACTATTTTTTTTAAATTGCAATTTGACGGGGGCTGGGCTTGAACCCGCCACCCTCGGCATATGGGGCCGGTGCCCCACTCATTGAGCCATAGGCACTGCCCCAAGGGATTTATTTGTATTTATTATTATTTTTTTGAGAGACAGAGTCTCACTTTGTTGCCCTCAGTAGAGCGCTGTGCAATCACAGTTCACAGCAACCTCCAGGTCTTGGGTTTAGGTGATTCTCTTGTCTCAGCCTCCCGAGTAGCTGAGACTACAGGTGCCCACCACAATGTCCGGCTATTTTTACTTTTTTTAATTGCAGTTTGTCCGAGGCTGGGTTCAAACCGGCCACCCTCAGTATATGGTGCCAGCCCCCCACTCACTGAGCCACAGGCGCCGCCACTTCAAGGGTTTAAAGGGCTTTCCTGCCCTGTTTTGGATACTGCCTCTGCTTTGACAGCTACTTGTGAGTTGTTATTAAAGAACACATCTATTAGTTGGGTGTGGTGGCTCACACCTGTAATCCTAGTACTCTCAGAGGCCAAGGCAGGTGGATTGCTTGAACTCAGGAGTTCAAGACCAGCCTGAGCAAATGGGGACAGAAAAGCTATCTGGGCATTGTGGTGATGCCCGCAGTCCCGGCTACTCAGGAGACTGAGGCAAGAGGGTTGCTTGAGCCTGAGTTTGAGATTGCTGTGAACTGTGATAGTATGGCACTCTACCTAGGGGGACAGAGTAAGACGCTATCTCAGCAACAACAACAACAACAACAGTACCATGTCTATTCTCAATCTTGCCATCCTGTTTACAGCCAAAGAGAATGAGCATGATGGATTAGAGGTCCCATAGGCTGTCCATTCTAGCAGGATGAATCTGCCAGATCAGGTGATGCTGGAGCCAGAGTGGGACTTTTCACCACTGGGAGCAGCTTTATAAAAGTTGCCCGGAGAAGAAAAGTGAACATTTATATGGACTGTTGTACATGCTCATGGTGCCATTTGGAAGGAAAGGGGGCTCCTGACCATAAGAAATAAGGATATTAAGTATGCCATTGAAATAATGGCTATCATGGCTGAGCCCAAAGAAGGTGGCCATCCTTGGCGCCTATGACTCAACGGGCTAAGGCGCCAGCCACATACACCTGAGCTGGTGGGTTCGAATCCAGCCCTGGCCTGCCAAACAACAATGATGGCTGCAATAAAAAAATGGTCGGGCGTTGTGGCAGGCGCCTGTAGTCCCAGTTACTTGGGAGGCAGAGGCAAGAGACTCGCTTGAGCCCAGGAATTGGAGATTGCTGTGAGCTGTGATGTCACTGCACTCTATCTAGGGTGACAGCTTGAGGCTCTGTCTCAAAAAAAAAAAAAAAAAAAAAAAGAAGGTGGCCATCATGCACTGTCCTGGTCACAGAAAAAAGTGACACTTATATTGCAAAAAGAAATAAGGTCACTGGCAAAGCTGTTAAGGAGGCAGCCAACAGTGATCTGTTCCTCAGAATTTGATAGTCTGGCTAGATTTAGGTCCCCTTTAAAACTAAACACTAGGGCACTGACATTTGGGATGACATAGCTAAATGGAGACAGAATTTTCAGGAACTCATTCCCTTGCCCAAAGCCTTGGTTCAGGCTCCTATGAGGCACCCACATGAATGCTCACACAATGGATATGATCCTTCACTGGATTTGGTGGGCCATTACTTAAGAGGACCCCATTTGCAACAACCACTTACGTGCTCAAAAGAATGCAAAGTCAGAAAAGTGACTTGCTGCACAGGAAACCCAACAGCTGAGGTTTTGATTATTAGAAAAATTGATTTCACCCAGATGCCTAAACTTGTCTTAGTAGATACATTTTCAAGCTTCAAAGAGGCTTGTCCTACCCAAATGAAGAGAGTGAAGTTCCAAGATGGGCTCCTACGAGGACTTGCTGCCCGGGGACAGGGCCTTCACTAAGTTCCTGCACATATCCACCAGTACAGAGCAGGAACAGGCTTGAAGGGTAACAGGATAATGGATGTCAGCAGTCTAGGGAAGAAGGCCAAGAAGATGAAGTGTCCTGCTGATGATGGATGCTGTGTGGGCAGGTAGCTGCCAAGACAGTTGTCTAACAGCTCAAGTTACCACCATGTTTGGCTACTCTATGGCAAAGTCCACTGGGGGACTTCTTCCTGCCATCTGCACCTGTTTCTGCTGCACAATATCCTATGGTAACCTGCGAGCTTCTTGGAGGGGATGCCCCAGGGAGCCTAGGGCAAGACAGAAAGGTGTCAGGCTTAGGTTATAATGAAAAAATACCAGTTAACTCCTAGCAAATTTCCAGACTGCAAGCTTTCAAACGAAATGAAATAAGTCTAGTTCACTCCCAAGATAAATGAGAAAGTACTAATTGATTTCTTGCTTCTAGTTCATTCCCAGTTTCTTGCTTGGCTAACTCCCTGGGAAACAAACCAGGAAGTACCAACTGTTCTTGGACTGACTTTTAAACAATACCATGTAGAGAAAATACTGAGACTAAGATGTATGCGAGGAAAATATTAAAACAAAGATGTATGATGTATGGCTAACTAACCACAAAATTCTGCTTTTATATAATGCTTGCTTGCTACCCCACCCAAATGCACCTGGACAGCCTGCATGCCAACCATGATGCAATCCAAGCCTTAAAAACCTGACTCCTTAAGCACTCAGGGCTGCTCTCAGAAACCCCACGTTGGGACACTGAGGCAGTTGCCAGCTGGCTCTTCAATAAAAGGGCTCTGCTGTAAATTTGACTTGCATGGCAGTGTAGTCCATGGAACTCCCAGGCACAACACAGAACTTCATAGAAAATGATTGTGAACATATTCTCCAAGGACAGTCAAGTCCTCCAAGAAAAAAAAATACCTTTTCATTGTGATGCAAGACTTCAAACAATAGTTAATGATCATGAAAGTCAGTTGGCTTCTATGGACTATCACTGTACAATTGCCCATAACCTACTCTTGTAATATGCTTTTTCACATGTTGAAT
This sequence comes from Arctocebus calabarensis, assembly GCA_963573935.1. Taxonomy (NCBI): domain Eukaryota; kingdom Metazoa; phylum Chordata; class Mammalia; order Primates; family Lorisidae; genus Arctocebus; species Arctocebus calabarensis. The sequence continues at coordinate 8,457 of CAUYON010014027.1, forward strand.
TTTCTTTTCTTTTTTGTTTTTAACTTCAAAACATTTTATTTTTATGAATAAAAGAAGATAGTTGGCAACAGAAAAAGTACACTTTTCTCAAACAAGATAACCACATACCATAAAAACAATAGGTCTTTTCCTATACATAAAAACAAAGGTCTTTATGTTACAGATATCATTTATTACTGGCCCCCAATTTCATCAGGACAAGAAGCACATTAAAGGAAGTGCTAATGCATGGATTGGAATAAAATTGTGTGACAGAAATGTGACACAAAGGATCATCAACTCAGTTCTTTGTTTCTCAAATCTAAAGTATCCACATCCAGAAACATTTCTTTCTGTAGCAGAGCTCCATCCAGTCTCCAAGTCAGAAGGTGGTATGTCATAGTTCCTCAGCTCTGGTCATTGGCTTTATTAATTCAATCTTCAAGCAAGTAGTTAGGGTTAACCACCAAGTAGGGATATTCTTCATAGCTCTCACTTCCCTCTGTCAAGCCTTTCAATTCAGCTTACATGAGTTCAATTAGAAAATGATCACAGTGTGTGTGTCGATGAATGACTTTCTCTATAATTCTCTTCTTATTTATAAGTTCCTCTTCAGAGTCTATTTCTGATTCAATTTCCTTCAAGTACCAGTTAACAAGCTCACTCCTCTTTAATGCCAATTCATCGTCTTCTTCTTCCATCTTTCTGAGGTGAAGTACAATAAGGTTAGAGATTTGGCAATACACAGAGAAGCCCAGCCTTAGGGAGGCTTTGGGAGCAGAATCTTGATTTATGTCTTCACTGTAGCCATTGATTCCATTTACAGGTGCAGGACTGTCATCATGACCATTGATGCCACCTGGACCCTTATCTACCTCCATCTGGATCTCTTCCTCTTGATCTAGACTGACATCAGGTGTTTCCACACAGATGATTGATTTATTCAGTAACTGGAAGGCTTCCTTCACATGTTTAGGTTGGACCTCATCACAGCTGTGCATCCGAGCCATGGCTTCAGAGAGATGGATCATGCTCTCCAGTTGTCTCACTGTAATCCTCCATAGAGACTTGGTTACACCAGACCATCCCTCTGGTGGAGACGTTTATACTGTTCCACAATGAAGTTCTCTGACTCCTTGGAAATCTTGGGTTTAAACTGTCTTGCAAAGAGCAGATATCTCCTGATATTATCAAGGGAATAGACATGATCAATTGATTCTTCAATTCTTGAATGCAAGTCTACTATGTGCCTGGCAATAGCATAATCTATAACCTCATTACATTCATCCACAAGGATAAAGAAGAGATCAAATCGGAACATGATGGGAGCTGACAAGTTTATATTCTGTTTCAAAGATTTTGATCTGTCATAGTGTCCACTGACTGGGTTTGAAGCTGCCAAAATGGATGTTCTGGCATTGAGAGTAGCCTTCACTCCTGCTTTAGTGATGGATATGGTCTGCTGCTCTATGGCTTCTTGAATAGCAACTTGATCCCGAATGTCCATCTTATCAAATTCATCAATACAGCACACACCATTATCAGCCAACATCAAAGCTCCAGTCTCAATGAAAAACTCATGAGATTCTTCATCTCTCACAATAGCTGCTGTTAAGCCAGCAGCACTGGATGCTTTGCCACTGGTGTACACAGCTCTGGGGCTGAACTCTTCCACATGCTTTAGAAACTGGCTCTTTGCTGTACTTGGGTCACCAACAATACAAACATTTATGTTCCCTCGAGGAGAGGTCCCTTCCCCTGTTGTCTTTGGAATCCCACCAAAGAGCATTGGCAGGACACCAATTGCCATGTATAGTAGGAAAGAGTCTAGTACAAAGATTGTGGTACAGATTTTTATCTTGACTCATTTCAAACACTTTCTCCCACTCTTTCACCGTCATTTGATTCTTAATGCTCTCAGCTATCTGTTCCTCATCTCTGAGCTCTTTCCCTCCAAACCTTGGGTTGGTTGATGCAACACAGGAGGCAAGAAAGACCAGCCTGTAAGAAAAGTCTCTAACACCAAGAGCCCTGAGTCCTCGAATGCCTTCTGTTTCATATCCATCAACACCACTGACACGGGAATTAGTTTCTGCACATGCTCCAGGTATGCTAAGCTTGGAGACATCAGGCACAACAATCAATGTTCTGGTAAAGTCACACTTGTCACCAGCTTGAGCTGACTCCACAGCTTCTGCCCTCAAGATTACTTCCAAACTGAGGGGAATATTTCCTCGAGGAAGCTCAGCTTGAGTCTCTTGAATACAAACTTTGAAAATTGACAAATCTTGATTTATTTGTATCAGCAAGAATCTCCTCCTGGGCACAAACTGGATTTCGGCAGATGATTGACTGTGTGTATTTGAACTGCTGTTCTACATCCTTGATCACTGTCTGACAGTCCAAGCACAGAAAAGTTCCAAGCACACTCACAAGCTCTGGGTGAACTGGGTGAGTCCGTACCACCTGCCTACTGATGTGAGTAAGCAAACCAATTCTGGCTGAGGTAAATTCTTGAATCTTATGTCTGGTAGGCAGATCTTGGAATGCAACATAAAAAACCTTGGCAAGGGGTATCTCTTTATGATCTTTGACAAAGGTTTTCAAGGCTCAGTACTGGTAAGGGTAAACTCTATAGAACTCTTCTTGAATGGTGGTGGAAAGTTGCTGGTTAAGTTGTTCCAGGTCCATTAAAACTCACAACCAAAGGACGAATTAGCTCCTCTGCTAACTGCAAGTACTTAATTTCTCCATCACTGCTCTGGAACACTTCCAGGAAGTCTAGAACAGTTTCTGGCACTTCTCGCCACTTCGTCCTGAACCTCCATGTGCTGGCTGCCGGTGCTTGGCTCCCGCGGCTGCCGCGAGGTCCATCGCAGCCTAGAAGTGAAGGACCACCTCTGCCATGCTTGACCACCATGAGTCGCTCCTTTCCAGATGCAGCCACTTTGCACCTGGATTTTCTTTTTAGTTTCATTTTATTTTTTCCCTTTTTTAGTTTTTTTCACTGTTTTAAATTGTGAGCATTATTTTTTATAATTTGTTATGCTGTGAATTTCATCTTCACATCTTCCAGGACCAAAAGTATGAATTGTACAGAGACTTTGAGAGAATTCTAATCATTTCATGCATTTTTTACAAATTTGATTCCACAAAAGTGCATTATTACAACATTGACTTTGTGCATATTGTGTGTGTATATAAAAATGTTAAAACTTCCTCAAATAAATGAAAATATGTCCTTTTTGTACATCTGCATTTGTGAAAGGTAAAATTTTTCAAGATTTTAGCTCTTTGGGAAGCTGCATGAATTATAATGAACCATGGCAACTTTTGATAGACTTTTGAAGGACTTAGGATGTTTGACGTGGCATTTCAGATGACGGCAGTTATTAAGCTGGGTTCTCACAATTACCAACCATAGTGATAAGCATTTATACATTTCCCTTTTTTTCTTACTTCTTTATAAAGACAGATTGCCTGCTCATCACCAATATACCTGTTGCAACTGTCATTAGTACAGTTAATGAGTGTTAATGCTTGCAATACTGTGTGTGTTGTTTTTGCCTGTTTTATTGTGTAAAATGATCTGTGAGATGTTCTGTCATGTTATGTTTCCCAAATAAATCCTACTTTAAAAGTATAGATAAATACCTTTTAAAGAATTTTGGTGCAGGTGTTATTTATTTATTTTAATTGTTTCAGGTTCACTGAGGGTACAAAGAATTAGGTTACACTGTTTGCATTTGTTAGGTAAAGTCCCTCTTATTATTGTGTCCCTTCCCCAAGATGTGTGCTGTACACATAACCTCCCATCTTCCTCTCTCCTCCCCTCTCCCAACTCCTGTCTTCACCTGGACCCTCTCCTGAATTGACTTGAATTTTTCTCTTATGTGGGTATTTGATTACCTACTAGCTTCACATTAGAATTGAGTAGGTTGGATTCTTGTTTCTCCATTCTTGTGATGCTTTACTAAGAAGAATGTGTTCCAACTCTATCTAGGCTAGTACAAAAGAGCTTTTAAAGAATTTTTAAATTATTTTTTCCAGAATTATATTTTTGGGATTTTGATCATTTGGGATTATGTCTTTTAGGATTATTATTGGCTTCCATGTAACCCACACATAGCTAAAACTGAATTCAGAACATGCTGGAGAAGGGGGTATATTTTTTAGGCAATGTGTTATGAAGCCGTCTGTATATGAGTACAGTATACATAAAAGGATAAAGGATGCCACAAAAAATACAGTAGAACCTCCATAGTTGACTTCCTCCCTACAACGACCACGTCCTTAAATTGACTTCATTTTCATAGACCAGACATGTACCACATGTATGTATCAGTCATTCTTTATTTGAACCATCTCCACATGGGGACCAGTTTGTTACACTCCCTTGGTCAACTTACAAATGTTCTACTGTACCTGAAACAAATTAATGGATAGAAATAATTTATAGCTCTCCTAACCCTGGACAACAACTACAGGCTCCCTGGACTTTGAAGTTACACCAGCTGCCCCCAGGATCTCAGGACTTTGCCTTCAGATTGAGAGTCCAGAAGGGTAGATGGAGTGGTTTATTTCTCCCTTTCCCATGTTTCTTGACGGTCATTGAATTCCCAAGCTGCTGTTAAGTTCTTCTACTCTTATTAGCCGGAAAGTTCCTGCCAGCAGGGAACTACAAGATTCTCAAGGTCAAAGTGCCAGACAGCCAGCACCCATGGTGCCACTTGCCATCATTATAGACCTAAGCTGAGGCTGCGGGTGCCGTATTGCTTCTCCACCCACCACGCACCTTTTTCCTCCACCACGGGCTTTAGCCCCTCAGTTTTTGTCTCACTCATTCCCCCACAAACATTTCCCAACTCTGGTCCAGAATGCAGGAGCCACAGGGGACCAGTGGGTCCCAGGGGATCTGCATGACCCAGAACCTGAACATGTTTGGTGAACTGCCTTCTGGAAAGAGAGCCAGAGATGGCCAGAGTGCTGGCTTTCTCCCATTCACACTCTTTCCTCCCTTTCTCCTGCCCAGCCCATGGCTGCTGATAGACAATTGAGCCAGAGCTCTCAGTAACTGCTTCTCCTCTCTATTGGTGCCTTCACTGCACCAGGGCTTCCACAGAAAGTGGGGCTCAATTGTGTCCAGACTCTTTTTCTTTCATTCCCCTTCCCCACCTGTGGCCGTAAAGAGAAACAATTGAGCCACCCACCACAGGAAGGCTTCCACAGAGAGTGAGGCTCAGACTTTTCCTCTGTGGGTCCTTTAGTGGACTGAAGAGTGCTCAGACTGTGAGCTCCCTCCACAGAGGCCTCCGCTGGCGATACTTGCATAGCAACTCCATCAGAGCAGGGCATGCCCGAAGGCAGAGGGACATCAAAACTGTTTGGGCATCCCGTGGGTGTGTCCAGCTATATTCCCTGAAACTATACTCATTTTAGGGTTGACTGTTCTTTTCTTTCAGCACATTGAAAATATGCTTCCACTGCTTTCCAAGTTTGTTATTGTTAAGAAATCAGCATAATTTTAGTCCACAATTTTTTTAAATTTATTTTATTATTTTTAAAATTAAATCATAGCTGTGTACATTAGTGCAATCGTGGGGTACAATGTGCTGGCTTCATATACAGTCTGAAACATTTTCGTCAAACTGTTTAACATAGCCTTCATGGCACTTTCCTAGTTATCATATGAAGACATTTGTATTCTGCATTTAGTAAGTTTCATCTGTACACTTCTAAGATGCACTGTAGATGTGGTCCCACCAATTACCCTCCCTCCACCCATCTTCCCCTCTCCCCTCCCCTCTTGTGCCCCTTTCCCCATATTGTGCTATAATTGGGTTATAGCCTTCATATGAAATATGTAAATTAGCTTCATAGTAGGGCTGAGTACATTGGATACTTTTTCTTCCATTCTTGAGATACCTTGCTAAGAAGAATATCTTCCAGCTCCATCCATGTAAACATGAAAGAGGTAAAGTCTTCATCTTTCTTTAAGGCTGCATAATATTCCATGGTATACAATACCACAGTTTATTAATCCATTCATGGGTTGATGAGTTAGGCTTCTTCCATGACTTAGCAATTATGAAAGGAAAGGAAATCAGCATAATTGTAAACATCTCTCCCTTGAAGGTCATCTGCTTGTTCTTCCAGGAAACTTTTAAGGTCTTTTCTTTGTTATGACATTTTATAGTTTTCCTTTTGTGTCTTAAGTTCTTAATTTTCTTCTTTGGGATTTGTTAGATTTTTTGAGTTTGTGGATTGGTGAACCTCATCAATTCAGAAAAAATTCAACCATTGTCACCTTAATATTTCCTCTACCTTTTTCTCTTCTGGTCTCTTTTGAGCATCCATCTTTTAGCTCCTTAAACTCTGGACTTTTCCTTAATTAAATCTTAACTGTGCACATTAATGCACTTATGGGGTATAATGTGCTGCTTTGATATACAATGTGGAAAGCTTACATCAAACTTGTTAACATAACCATCACCTCACTGGCTTATTTGTTGTGGTAAGACAATTATACTCTACTCTTAATAGTTTTGAAATGTATCATTGCATTATGCACATTAGGTGAAGTCCCACCCAATATCCACCCACCTCCTTGCCTCCCCCCTCCCCTCACTGCTTCCCTCCTCTCTTTCTCCTCTTCCCTCCTGTCTGGACTATAATTTTGTTTTATCATTCATGTGAATGTATAGGTGATTATATATTGGTTTCATAATAGCTAAAAATAAAAATAAATATTTGCATTTCACGAACTAGAAGTCACTAACTTCTAGATTACCCTTCTAGGGGAGCAGCCTTCTGGTCTTTTGGTAAGAATATGCCTATTATATTCTCCCTTGAATGAGCTCTCCCATTTTCATGTCAGTATGGCTTTGAAAAGCAAAGCTGAAATTCTCTGTGTTTGGCAAGACATCCTGAGAGTGACATCCAATGGCTGTCCACCTGAGTTTTTACCTTCACTCAGCTCCACGCCTGAGAAGGATTACTTTCTTGCCCACTCACCAAGAATATTATATATATAATAATATTATATTATATAATATATATAATATTTTCAGTATTTTTAGATAATTTCAGTGGAAAAGTTAATAATCTGAGTACTTGAATTAAATGAGAGGTTTAATTTTGCTTATTTGTTTGGCTTTTCCTGTTTTTGTTTCCTGAATTAACAGTTCCCTTCAGGGTTTGGGCTTTTTATAAATTGTATTTTCATCTCTTCTTTTTCTCCATGTTGAACAGTTTCTATTCCCAAACTCTCCCTCAGTCAGTCCATTCAGAGCACCGTCCCATGTACAAGATAGCAGATATGGCCCCTGCAACATAACCTTTCTCTCTTGTGAAGTGACCACAACTATATGTGATGTTCAAGTCAAAAGGTGGAGGAGGTGAGAGAGGAAGTGGCTGTGGCTGAAGCAAGGAGGGAGACTGTACACAGATAAATTTATAACCAACAATCTCATTCTCACAATGTGAGAAGTTTCTGGGAAATAGGCTAACATTATTTGCAGATCACAGACTTCCTGGATATGTGTTCTGAAAATTCATCTTATGATCTTTTAAACATAATTTCTAATAAATTGGTGCAAATATTTATATATGAATAAGAATGATGTTCAAGGGCTGTAAAAAAGATGCCAAGTAGTAAAGCAGAAAGAAAACATGACCAAAAGAACAGAAATTGTTGAAAACAAAACTTAAAAGCCATTGAGGGCTGGTGGTGTTACTGAAAAGTAGTCTTTTTATAACTCTCCAGATTCTGGATCTGCTTGGAAGATTCTGTTCTCACCATTGCAATCACTGAATGACTAAACATTCATGGGATCCTTTAGGTGTACTCTGGTATGCAGCAGGGTGAGTGGGGGATTTGGAAGACCTAGAATGAAGGGGTTGTGTGTTTTACCAGGATGAGCATCACCTGTGTCTCGTAGTGTCACCTTTGGTTAGTCTGTGCCAAGTGGTGAATAAGGTTGCCAAATTTATTCTCAAGTGTCTTTAATTTAACATTTCACCAGTGAACCTAGGGAGTCAAAATCACCCCCAAACAGGCTTGCACTCCTATTGCTCCCTGTGTCAGAGCTCCTGAAACCAAGTTCTCCTGCTTGTCTCTGGCAGTGTCACTTCCTGGTACAGATCACTTGTGATTGTTACGGGATTATTATGTGCAGATGTCAACTGTATGAACAGGATAACTCAAAATTCTGGAGGGGAAATTGAACATACATTATTATAAGGTTCTTCTCCTGTGTGTGTAGTAGTTTAATAGTATTTTATTAGACTATGACAAGTTAAAGAGGTATAGGACACACCTCAAAGCAGCTACTAAAAATAGAACAAAACAAGAAATTGTAGCATGTAGGGGTCCAGCCCCTACACAGCTCACATGTAACTACAGTGCTTTGTGGTGACAAAAGGATGAAAGAAATAAAGACAGAGAGACAAAGTAAGATTTAGAGTTGGCTCAGGGAAACAAGGCCACCAATATGAGGAAAAGGGAAGGCCCCTACTCTGGGATTACTCCATATTTATTGTACATATTATCATTTAAATCCACACATGAGTTATCATAAACGGAACAAAAAACCCACACTCTATACTTTCATTCTTCTGGCATTTTGCAATTTCAACTAAGCTACTCTTTAACTAACTTTTATGATCTTTATTCTTTCATTCTGTTCTAACTACAAGCCGAGGAAATGGAATGGAGTTTAACGAACAAGGAACTGGACTTTGAAGTAAGATATGGAAGTAGTGGCAGGTTTGACTACACATGCAGTTTCCATAGGAGGCAGTTGAGTCTCTGGGTCCCTGCATGGCAAACAGGCTGTCACTATACCCATATCAGGAACAGGGGAGAAAGGGACTTTCCTCTTCTCAATCCCACTAGGCTTTCCTTTTATCTGAGAGTCAGCTGCTCACTCTGTTCTCAGTGCATATTGCAACAGCTCATTTAGCCCTCAGAGACCTTTGTACAGGCTCTCTGTGGAGAAAAGGTCGGGCCTTAGTTAGACATTCCCTGTTTCTCCAAGGCCTTTGCTGCCATTTTCAATAAACTTTTGGGGCCCCTGATAGGCATTGTGGTCTCCCTACAGACATACTTTCCCCAAACTTCACCTTCCCCATTAGTCCTTTATCCCTTGCCTTGCAATCCATATCCTGTAATCAAAAAATCATTACATCAAATCAAATCAAATACTTCAAAAAAAACAATTCTTTCAACTTATAGTCCTCATCCTCAGTCTTACAAATTTCCACCCACAGTAGCTAATAAACCAGCAAAAAAGATAAAAATGAAATCATAAAAATGTTGATTTCAAAATAAGGGAGAAAAAGAACAACAGATGGGACAAATAGCAAGATGATAAAGAAGATAAAAATGAAATCATAAAAATGTTGATTCCAAAATAAGGCAGAAAAATAAGAAAAGGGGAACAAAGAACAGATGAGAACAGATAGCAAAATGATAGTTTTAAACCCAACTACATCACCAATCACATGAAATGCAAAGTATCTAAACAGCCCCAATTAAAAGCAGATTGTCTGACTGGGTTTTTAAAAGGAAGACACTACTGTATGCTGTTTGCAAGAAAGGCACTCTAAATATAAAGACAAATATCTTTTTTTTTTTTTGAGACAGAGCCTCAAGCTGTCACCCTGGATAGAGTGCTGTGGCATCACAGCTCACAGCAACCTCCAATTCCTGGGCTCAAGTGAGTCTCTTGCCTCTGCCTCTGAAGTAGCTGGGACTACAGGCACCTGCCACAATGCCCGGCCATTTTTTGGTTGCAGCCATCATTGTTGTTTGGCGGGTCCAGGCCGGATATGAACCCACCAGCTCAGGTGTATGTGGCTGGCGCCTTAGCCCCTTGAGCCACAGGCGCCGAGCCTTTTTTGGGGGTGGGGGGGTGGGGGCTGGGTTTGAACCCACCACTTCCGGCATATGGGGCCGGGCCCTACTCCTTTGAGCCACAGGCACCACCCAAGAAGAGAATCTTATCAGCTGTCTGTGTCTTCCAGAACTACATAGAATAAGAGTAGTGGGACTAGATATATTTTCCTGTTCCCAAATTTAGGAAGAAAACATTCAGTCTTTCATCTATTTGTGTAATGCTCCCATAGGGTTTTTTGTTTGTTTGTTTGGTTGGGTTTTGTTGTTGTTGTTATTTGTTTTGAGACAAAGTTTCATGTTGTCGTCCTCAGTCCAGTGCTATGCATCACCACTCACAGCAACCTCAAACTCTTGGGCTCAGGCGATTCTCTTGCTTCAGCCTCCCAAGCAGCTGGGTCTACAGGTGCTACAACTGCCAGCTATTTTTTAGAGATGAAGTCTTGCTGTGGCTCAGGCTGGTCTCAAACCTGTGAGCTCAGGCAGTCCACCCATCTCAGCCTCCCAGAGTGCTAGGATTACAGGCGTGAGTCACCATGCCTGGCTTTTTTTTTTTTTTTTTTAATTTACCAGGTTAGGAAGTTTCTCTCTGTTCCTAATTCCTGGCAGTTTTTAAAAAATATCTAAATGAGTGTCGAATTTTGTCAAATGCTTTTTATGCATCAATTAATATGTGTATCTTTAGCATCTAAGATGTTGGATTACACTGATTTTTGTAATATTGAAAGAGCTCTTCATTCCTGGACAAAACATCACTTGTTCATAAGTATGAAATTATTTTTAAAACTGTTGAATTCTTTTTGCTAATATTTTGTTAAAGATTTTTTTTCCATCTGTATTCAGAGAGATATTGGTCTCTAGTCATCTTCTTCTTTGTTTTTCTTGTACTATCTTTAGTTTTGGTATTAGAGTATTGCTCATCACATGAGTTGGAACATGTTCCTTTTTTCTGGAAGAGATTGTGTATATTTGTGGTAAACTTTAAATGTCTGTTAGAATTTTCCAATTAAGACTTCTGGGCCTCAAGACTTCTTTTTTGGGTATTTTGAATTACCACTTCAAGTATAGGCCTATACTATATTGTAAAAGAATTTGTGCTTTTTGAGGAATTGATACATTTTGTCTAAGTTGTCACATTTATGTTTGTAGATTTGTTCACAGTATTCTCTTTTTATTCTTTTGATGTCTTCAGGGTCCATAGTGGCATCTCCTGTTTCATTCTTGATATTGTGTCTCCTCTATAGGATTATCAACTTTACTGTTTTATGGAAATAGCTTTTGTTCGATTTTTCTCTATTTTTCTTTTTCAAATTCATTGATTTCTGCTCCTATACTTCTTTTTTCTTTTTTTTTTTAATACTTTGGGTTTATTTTGCTCTTTCTTTTCTAGTTGATTTAGGTAGGAACTCGATTATTGATTTGGGGTTGCTTTCTTCCTACTGTAAGCCTTTGCTGATATAAATTTTCCTTTCACTACTTTTTTAGCCACATCCCACAAATTTTGATGTGTTTACATTTTTATTCATTTCAAAGTATTTTTGAAATTTCTTTGAGATTACCTCACTGAACCATAAATTATTTAGCATTGTGTTTTCAAGGGTTTGGAGCTTTTCCTGTTACTTTTCTGTTATTTATTTCTAGTTTGGTTCCAGTGTTTTGAGAGTACAACCTTCTGTATGATTTCGTTTTGGATTTGTTGAGATTTGCTTTATAGCTCAGGTTATGGCACATCTTGGTAAATGCTCCATGGACACTTAAACAGGATGTGTATTTTTTTGTTTTGGGATGGAGTATTCTATTAGGCAAATATTGATTAGTTCCTGGCAGTGGATAGTGTTGTTGAGTCCACAGAGACACGGGGAAAAGACTGTGGGCAACAAGGGTGACAAGGCATTGATTATGTCCTAGGATAATACAAGGCAACATACCACCGCTTGCTTCCTTCACTTCTCACACCTCCCAGCCCCACAATCGCTACATCACTTCAACATGACCCCCCACAGGCTGGAGTGTCTGCATGGGCGCCGCCATAGTGGCATCAACCTTAAGCCTTTGAATGGGAACGGTTTTAGCAGAGCGCCATGTTGACTACTGGCAACCTTCCTCAATGAAGACTCTGCTGAGCATGCGCACACCCACGCGGCGCGGCGCTACTTCCTTCTGGTCCTAGGAGGCAAAAGGGAAGTAGGTTCTGCTCTAGTTCTTAAACTGTTAATCGCCGCCCGAGGCAAATGACCTCAGTCCTTAAAGAGCACAGGGGAGGGGCAGGGAGTGCAGGAATGGGAGCATCTATGAGCTGAGTCATGAAAGGTTTTTGGTGTTCAGGACGAGCTGTCGGGTCAGTGCTGAGGGCCATCAGTGGATGGAATGATAGGGGCTGGAGTGATCTGTGCAGCTTTGCAGGCGGAGTGAGGACGGACTGCGGGGTCACTGCCGGGTCTCCGAGGACGGACTGCGGGGTCACTGCCGGGTCTCCGGGGGTAGATACGATCGGAATGAGGGCGGACTGTGCGGTCTGTTGGGAGGATAATGGTGGAAACTGAATAACGAGGGATCTGAGAGGTGAGTGATGTAGATCTTGATTTCCTCTCTCTTCTATGCTTACCGGTCTGTTTACATTTTAGTTTCTGACTCATTATGATATATTTTATTAGGAATTTAAAAAATATATCTCCATGCGGTCGCATATAAGTTTCCATTTCCATTTTTGTTCTCTTTCATATCCAGACTAGTATCTCCTTTATCATTCTATTATAATATTTATATATCATTCATTCTTCCACTTTTAAAAATCAGGCACCTCTAGCCAGACATAGTGGCGCATGCCCGTAGACCCAACCCCTGGAGAGACGAAAGCAGAAGTATCCCCTGAGCCCGGGAGTTCAGATCCAGTCTGGGCAACATAGGAATACCCTCCTATCTAAAAAATAAAAAGCAGGCATCTCAAAGGTTTGTCTGTTTTACTGGGCATTTTCAAATATCGGCTCTTAGTGTATATTCCCTACTCTTTTTATATTAATTTTTTTCTTTTTACTTTCTTTATTTCCCTTTTTGATGTAATTTTTTGTTCTTTCTCTGTTTTCGTAAGTGTACAGGATACCTTTACAGTTGTAAAGTTTCTCTAACTACATCTTTGTCTACGAAATGTATAAATTCATTTTCATGTTCCACTTGATCCTGTATTATTTAAGAGAGTTTCTTCATTCCCAAATTATTGTAATACATTTTAATTGGGCTTTTAAAATTTTTTTATTGTATTGTCAGAAAATGTAGACCATCAAGCCTCAAGTTTGAAAATTTATCACAATTTCTTTGAAACCAAGTTTTATGGATATAAGCAAAAGAGTATATTCTGTGTAATGCAAAGTTCTCTTTACCTATATTAAATCTAGCTTGTATGTACTTTTCAAATTTTCTGTATCTTTTCTGACTTTGGTCTGTTTGATTTGTCATATTCTGGAAGAGATACAATAAAAAATCTCTCACTTTAACAATTCACTTTGTTTTTCTTTGTGGTTTTTTGCTAGTTTTGGGGGGGGACATACCTACACGTAAGGGTTAACATATTTTATATCACTTTTTAAATAGGATACTATTATTATAAGAGCCTTTTTTTTCAATAAAAAGCATTTTTAACCAAATTTCCCTTTGATATTTACATTGTCATTCTTACTTCCCTTCAATTGCACTTGGATGATATGTCTTTGCCCAGAACTTTATTTTATAATTTTATGTTCCTATAATTTGTACTTTATTTTATAATTTTATATTCCTATGATTTGTCTCCTTTGTTTTAGATGACTTATTTGTAAATGACAGATACTTTTTATTCTTTTAAAATCCAATCTATAGTCTCTGTTGATAGGAGTATTCTATCTATTTAGCTCTGTATAGAGGTAAAACGACTTAACCTGATTTAATGCCTTCCATTTTATGTTTATTATTGAATTCTTTTTATTTTTACTTCTTTTCATTTTTATACTTTCATTGGATTGATTAATTTCTGGTCATTATTTCCATTCTACACCCCATATAAATTCTGGGTTGTTGTTGTTGTTGTTGTTTTTTCCTGAGATAGTTAGGAATGTTTTGTTATAGGATATTATAAATTTTCTATTTTATTCTATTTTATCCCATCATCACATTATATTTTTTAATAATTATATATCTTTTACAAGAATTATTGCCAAACAGAGCTGGCCTCAGTGGCTTACACCTGTAATCCTAGCACTCTGGGAGGTGGAGGTAGGTGGATTGCTTGAGCTCAGGAGTTGGAGCCCAGTCTGAGCAACAGCAAGACCCCATCTCTAAAAATAGCCAGGTGTTTTGTCAGATGCCTGTAGACTCAGCTATTTGGGAGGCTGAGGCAGGAGACTCACTTGAGCCAAAGAGTTTGAGGTGCCTGTGAGCTGTGACAACACAACACTACTGAACGCAAGAATAAAAACAGAATTATTGCCAAACATTATTTTCCTATTTACAACTTCTCTTCTGATTCATTTTACATTTATTTGGAATGCTCCTTTGAGTATTCTCCTCAAGTACGACAGAGATACTCTTCAAGTGCTTTCATTTCTGAAAATGGTCCTAAAAGAGGAGTGGTCTTTTAGATTCTATTTCTGTTATCACTTAGCTTTATCACTGCAGATAAGAAGTCTTTTGATTGTCTTCATTTTTCCTTGTAAATAAACTGTTCTTTTACATGTGCTCTAGATTTAGGAATATTTTTGATTTTTAATTTATCCTTAACATTCAAGAATTTTCCCAGATTTGTTCATTGATTTGGTTCCTATTTGTGCATGTGGAGAAGTTTGTGAGAAAAGCTAATAGTACAGGCCCAGTTATGTCCGTGCTTTCTCAGGCCCTGTGCAGGTACAGATGTGCCTAACATTGGGATTCTTGGGTTGGCTGATAGAGATGCACAATAAGTAGTAATACAAGCATGGAGGCCAGTAACAGGGACATGGGATTTCCTCTTGAAGAGCCAGAACCATCAGGTGTTGGAGGCTGTGCGATCAGAGCCTAGGGATGAGTGATTTAGGCCCATGAGCAGCATGAAATGGGCATCAGTGATTCTGAGGCCTGAGTAATGGCTTCTGGGTAGGGGGCCTGTTTAGCGATTGACACTTGGAGCAGACTGATGAGTGGGCAGGAGGAGGTAGGTGCCAGAGTTAGTGATAGCTTGAAGGGCCTATGAAGTCAGATAGCATACTAATATTATATAACATTACATCATTTTGTTAGTCTATAAAGTGTTTAAGCAATCCATAATTATTGGACATCAAAATGTTTTTAGCTTTTTTTATTATTAGCCATATTGTAGTGAAACTCCCCTATTTAAATCTTTGTGCAGTATGGTATGGGGGATGCTTTTTAAATGAGTATAGTCTTAGAAATATATTATTGGGCAAGAGGTGCGTGGGCACTAAATGATATATGTATCCACGTGACACTGTGCACTTCCTTCACATCTGTACCTCTATTCATCTGTTTTCTCAGATGTCTGCCACTTTCACAGAAGAGCCAGAAATGATTAAGTTCTTGGTGAGTTTTTATTTGTTCATCAATTTATTTGTTGCTTTCTTTTACGTCTTTAGTGAATTTTAGGAGGTATCTAAATCCATGTGGTAAGATAAAAAAAAAAACTAAGATCCAAGAAAATGAAGAACAAACTATCAACTACAAGCCAAGTTTGGAATATAAATATATGAGTCATGTGGTCTTACACCAGCGGTTCTCAACCTTTGGGTTCTGACCCACAGGAACTGTATTAAAGGGCCACAGCCTTAGGAAGAACCACTGAGAACCACTGTCTTACACAGTTATGAACTTTGAACTATAAAATTATGTCTGAACTTCCTGACATACCAATAATGGAAATTGGAACATGGTTTATATTATTAACAAGTAGTTTATTTCATCTGTAGTAAAGATTTTATGGTGCTTAATGTTTGAGAAAATCTTCACATGGATGCTAAGAGTACTATCTTCACCAGCAACCATGTTCAGAGTGCACTAATAGGTTTTCCGTTGTCAGCTTACAGAGCAGTGCTTCTCGTACTCTACTTGCATGTGAATTCAGATTCTGATTTAGTCATATGGGATGGGATACAAGTGTTTGCATTTCCCACACATTCCTATAGAATATCAATGATGCTTGACATTATTTTTTATTTCTTTTAGTTTTAGCCTGTCTCTTTTGCTATGTTTGTAGTGAGCTTCTTGTAGACAGAATATAGTTGGGTCAAGTGTGTTTATCCTTTCTGCCAATACTTATCTTTTAATTGGTGTATTTAGCCAGTTCATTTAACATAATTATTGGTGTGTTATGGCTAAAATCTGTCATTTTAATTCTTGTTTTCTATTTTTTCTTCAGACATTTGGTTTTTTTTTTCTTTTTCCTGTTTTTTCTGTAGATTATTTGAACTTATTTTAGAATTGCATTTTGATTTATCTGTGATTGATGGGTCCTCTCAGTATTACATTGCACATAACTTAATGAAAATCTACTGGTATCTATATTTTATTAGTTTGAGTGAAATATAGAACTCTTACTTCTTTTTAAGGTCATTTATGCTTTCTCATTTATAATAAATAATGTCTTTAATATCTTCTCTATATATATTCAGAACCCCATCAAGCAATGGTATAATTTTTGTTCCAATTCTTAACATAGATTAGGAAACTCAGAAGAGAAAGGAAATCTTTGTATTTACCAATATTTTTACTCTTTCCATCTTTATTTCTCCCTGATGTTCCAGGATTTTATCTGTCATCATTTCTGTTTTGTTTCAAGACCTTCCTTTAGCCATTCTTACAGGATAAGTCCACTAATGACAATCTCCTAGTTTTTCTTCATCTGAGAATGTCTTGATTTTCTTGTCATCCAAAAAAATGTTTTTGCCTGATATAAAATTCTAAGTTGACAGTTGTTTTTTTCTTTTACCATTTCAAAATGTGCTACTTCCTTCTGGCTTCCAGAGTTTCTGATATTAGTTAAAACTGTATTAGGTTTGGCGGCCATAGATCAGTGGTTAGGGTGCCAGCCACATACACCAGGGCTGGCGGTTTCGATCCCAACCCAGGTCTGCCAAAAAAAAAAAAAACAACACAGCAGTGGTAAGTACAACAAAAAGTAGCCGGGCATTTTGACGGCACCTGTAGTGTCAGCTAGTTGGGAGGCTGAGGCAGGAGAATTGCTTAAACCCAAGAGTCTGAGGTTGCTGTGAGCTGTAATGCCTGCCACAGCACTCTACTGAGCAACATAGTGAGACTGTCTCAAAAGAATGATGTTTAGGTTTTTAAAAAATTGGTAACAATGGGTAGACGTGGTAAAACAAATATAGAAAAATGTTAATTGTAGAATCTAAGTGGTAAATATCTTAATATTCACTAAAAAATTTTCAACTTTTATTGTGTTTGAACATAATCACAATACTCATGACATTTTCTGGGTCCTGCAAGTTCACCTTTCTTTTCTGGCAGTGCGTTAGTCCAGTGGCCTGGCTGTATTAGAGAAAGCCAGCCTGACTTCACTACTGGCATTTGTATATGTGTGTGTATGTATGATATACACGATGTGTTTTTGCATGTGTACCTGTGTCAGGGCAGTGGTTGATGCAGCCTCTTGTGTTCCCAGGGAACATCAGATGCAGAGCGAGCCCTTGCTGTGGCCAGGCTTGTGTAAGTTCCTCCATCTTTGGGACTGCCGTTGTTTCTCTGGTGAGCTGTGAGGCCTTAATGTTACTGGTAACCTTAGAGGTGACCCACCCTTTTGCCTCCTAGCACATTACTGTCTGTTTCCAGGTTAAGAATGTCTGGTTTCCTTCTCTGTTTGTGGCATCAAGGGCTGTCTACACAGTGCCCAAATCCCTGAGCCTCTTGTGGGAGGGAGGTGGCTGCTTTGTGGTATTTATTCATGACACTGTCATGACTGTGAGTCTTGAGACTTTAACTCTCATGAAGTATATATAAGACTTACTGTTTACTGACTTAACAAAGGCAGGAGAGTGTTATGGTAAAAGTGGCAGGCTTGATGGTAAGATAGACCTGGGCTGGAATTCTGGTTCTGTACTTTGTTAACTGTGTGACCTTACATATGTTATTTAGTACCATCTATAAAATAGTAGTTAGTACTCACTGGGGACAGTGGCTTATGCCTGTAAGCATTTTAAGGGCTGAGGCAAGAGGATCACTTGAGGCCAGTAGTTCAAGACAAGCCTGGACAACATAAGAACCTGTCTCTACAAAGTATAAAAAAGTTAACTGGTCATGGTGACATGAGCCTATAGGCTGAGCTGCTTGAGAGGTTGAGGCAGGAGGATTGCTTTAACTCAGGAGTTTGAGGTTCGAGTTAGCTATGATCATGCCATTGCCTCAAGCCTAGGTTACAATGTGAAACTCCATTTTAAGGAATAAATAAATAAAACAAAATAAAATACTACTACCAATCTCTGGCATAGGGAAGAGTAAATGAAATAATGTGTGTAATTGTACTTTGCAGAATAGGGCACATAGTGAGTGCTTAGTGTTAGCTATTGTTATTTACAATAAAAATGAGAAGGAACTCAGGCTGTAATTGCTGCTGATCACAAACTATTAGCTATATATGTGCCAGCTGATCGAGCAAAGCCCTTGTTACATCTGAGAATTGTTTTCAGTGAGCTAACTGTGTAGCCCAGCCAACCAAGGCAGTCTTATAATTTATACCAGAATTGGTTCTCTGGGAAAGGGCTCCTGTGCTCATGTCACTTTTTTGCGTTGATAATGGCTTTTACTATCTCAGTCAAAACTGTAGCCTTGGGATCAAGTTCAGTGTGCTCATCCTCAGTATTTGAGTTATTTGATACAACTTTAAGGTAGCAAAGTCATCTACATCTAGCCCACTGTGGATGTGTGCATAAATTATGTCTTTTCCTCTGGAGCTGTGCTCAGATGAGGCAGAGTACATTTTGGGGACAAATTTCTTTCCTGTTTTTCATCTTTTGTCATTGAGGTTGGTGTGTTTCATGGGACCAGGACATGGTTGGATATTCATGAGCACAGACCCATCCATGCCTTTTACTCTAGCTTCTTCCCTTAAATTTAATATTTATTACCTTTTCTCCTTCACCCTTTTCCAGAGAAAATGATGTAGCTGGTATTGATGTCAACATGGGCTGCCCAAAAGAGTATTCCACCAAGGTAAACCGATTTCTTCATAGTCCTCACAAATATAGGATGCAGATTAAAAGAGGCTAACAAGACATGACAATTAAGTGTAATATTTGGCTTTGGACTGGATTCCATACTGGATGGGGAAAATACTGTGACGAATATTATTACATGAATTGGCAAAATTAAAGAACATAGTAGATTAGCTAAAAATGCTGTATCATTGTAAGTTTATGAAGTCGATAACTCTTCTGTGGTCATATAACACAATATCTTTAGAAATATCCTTTGGGCGGTGTCCATAGCTCAGTGGATAGGGCGCCAGCCCCATACACTGAGGCTTGCAGGTTTGAACCGAGCCGAGAATCTCTTAAGCCTAAGAGTTGAGGTTGCTGTGAGCTGTGATGCCGTAGCACTCTACCCAAGGGTGACATAGTGAAACTGTTGTCTCAAAAAAAAGAAAGAAATATCTTTAGAAAATAGACACTAAAATATTTAGTAATAAAGGGCTGTGATATATATGTTACCCTCAAATGGTTTATGAAAAATGTTATACATGTACACACACATACCACACATATGCATGTATATATCCATACATATATAAATAAATAAATTACATACTTATATGTGTATATATAGAGAGAGAGAGAGAGAGAGAAAGTATACTCCATTGCCCAATAAAACAAATTATGCTAATGCAAAAGGAAATATAGTGTGAATATAATATTTTCATGAAGAAAACTGAAACATAAATTAAACAAACAGCAGATGCAATATAAATGTCCCCATTGTCATATGAGAAGAGATCAGAGCAGAGCGCTATGGTAGCCCGGAGAAGGAAGCGGAAAGGCAGCCCTTAAACTCAAGATTTTAAAGGAAACCTGGTCCTTGTGCAGAGATGTGGGACCCTGCAGGCTAAAGGGTGGCACAGGCAGGTGCCTAGAGGCCAACCTGAGGTAGACATAGCTCCATCTGACCAGAGGTTTGGAGAGTGGGAGGCAGAGGGCAAACAGAGGAGCACAGGATTGAAACCCTTGGCTGGGAATAGATCAGCAGGACCTGGACTTCAGGTATCTTTGGTATTTTTGGAGCAGAAATGGTGTGTGAACAGAATTGTGCTTTAGAAATACTAATATAAAAGCCATTTTTTTTGGAGACAGAACCTCAAGCTGTCACCCTGGATAGAGGACCGTGGCATCACAGCTCACAGTAACCTCCAATTCCTGGGCTCAAGCAAGTCTCCTGCCTCCTCCTCCCAAGTAGCTGGGACCACAGGTGCCCGCCACAGTGCCCGGCCATTTTTTTTTTGGTTGCAGCTATCATTGTTCTTTGGCGGGCCCGGGCTAGATGCGAACCCAATAGCTCAGGTGTATGTGGCTGACACCTTAGCCCATTGAGCCACAGGCGCCGAGCCTAGAAGCCATATTTTGAAGGATTCAAATAGGAAAGGCCAGATATAGGCTGACAGGTATAGGAGATGACTCCTGGGTCCACAGGAGAGGCCTGGAATGAGACAGGAGAAACCAATCTGGAGCAGAATTTGGCAGGACTTGGGTGAGAAATGATCTTACTGCATGGGGTTCGGGGTGTGTGTAGAGGAGGAAGAGACAGCAGCCAGAAGGGCAGTTGGTCTTCAGCTGTCAGCCAGACAGTTGGAGAAAGAGCATTCTTGGAGTCGATAATAAGGGCAGCTTGGGGTTAGCTGAATGTGAGGCACCAAAGGTTCTCCTGCAGGACTGCGTTTGGGAATCTTATCACAGGGCGAACAATCAGGGCGTATAGTATAGTCATAGGAGTTATCCCCCAGGCTTACTGTTGAGTCAGTCACTCTGTTGTCAGGAATCACTAGTCTTGAGGCCTTTGCTTTAGGTTGGGAGGCTGTAGATTGCCTGCCTGGGGGAAAGGTCCTTTGGATGCATGAAAACTAGAGGACCTTGTAGATAGCCTCTTCGAGGAATTATGGATGTGTGAAGCTGTCTATGAGAAGTTGAAAATTGCGGCTTGATGCATGTAGCTTAGCTGCTAGGGTGCCAGACACATACACTGGGGCTGGTGGGTTCAAACCCAGACCAGGCCTGCTAAACAACAATGACAGCTACAAAAGAAAAAAAAAATAGCCAGGTGTTGTGGTGGGTGCCTGTAGTCCCAGCTACTTGGGAGGCTGAGGCAAGAGAATCTCTTAAGCCCAAGGAATTGAGGTTGCTGTGAGCTGTGACACCAGGGTACTCTACCGAGGGCGACATAGTAAGACTCTGTCTCAAAAAAAAGCAAAATGGCTCAGCACCTGCGGCTCAATGGGCTAAGGCGCTAGCCATGTACACCTGAGCTGGCGGAATCGAATCCAGCCTGGCCCGCCAAACAACAATGATGGCTGCAACCAAAAAAAAAAATGGCCGGGCATTGTGGCGGGCGCCTGTGGTCCCAGGTACCTGGAAAGTGGAGGCAGGAAACTTGCTTGAGCCCAGGAATTGGAGGTTGCTGTGAGCTGTGATGCCATGGCACTCTGTCCAGGGTGACAGCTTGAGGCGCTGTCTCAAAAAAAAGAAAGCAAAATGTTGAAAATTGCAGGCTCAGCTTGGCTCCTGTAGCTCAGCGGTTAGGGCGCCAGCCGCATATACCAAGGCAGGTGGGTTTGAACCCAGCCCGGGCCTGCTAAACAACAATGACAACTGCAACAACAACAAAAATAGCCAGGCATTGGGGTGGGTGCCTGTAGTCTCAGCTACTTTGGAGGCTAAGACAAGAGAATCACTTTAAGTCCCAGAGTTTGCGGTTACTGTGAGCTGTGATGCCACAGCTCTCTACTGAGAGTGACATAGTGAGACTGTCCCAAAATAAAAAAGAAAATTGCAGGCTCCATTTTGCTCATTTCTGATTTCTTCTGAGTTTTGTAAGGAGCAGAGTTAAAATGATTTGGAATGATCTCCCTGACATCAAAGAGTAAAAAAAGCAAAGAGAATTATAAATGGTATGCTAACATTTATTAATAAATAATGGGAATGGGCGGCTCCTGTGGCTCAGCGAGTAGGGCGCCGGCCCCATATACCGAAGGTGGTGGGTTCAAGCCCGGCCTCGGCTGAACTGCAAAACAGAAAAATAGCCGGGCGCTGTGGCGGGCGCCTGTAGTCCCAGCTACTCGGGAGGCTGAGGCAAGAGAATCACTTGAGCCCAAGAGCTGGAGGTTGCTGTGAGCAGTGTGACGCCACGGCACTCTACCAAGGGTGATAAAGTGAGACTCTGT
>CAUYON010014028.1:0-106658 GCA_963573935.1 Arctocebus calabarensis
AGACACATGAAAAATGCTCACCATCCTTAATCATCAGAGAAATGCAAATCAAAACTACTTTGAGATATCACCTAACTCCAGTAAGATTAGCCCACATAACAAAATCCCAAAACCAGAGATGTTGGCGTGGATGTGGAGAAAAGTGAACACTTCTACACTGCTAGTGAGAATACATACTAATACGTTCCTTTGGAAGGATATTTGGAGAATACTTAGAGATCTAAAAATTGACCTGCCATTGGAGCCTATAATTCCTTTACTAGGTATATACCCAGAAGACCAAAAAATCACGTTATAACAAAGACATCTGTACCAGAATTTTTATTGTAGCCCAATTCATAATTGCTAAGTCATGGAAGAAGCCCATGTGCCCATCGACCCATGAATGAATTAATAAATTGTGGTACATGTATACCATGGAATACTATGCAGCCTTAAAGAAAGATGGAGACTTTACCTCTTTTGTGTTTACATGAATGGAGCTGGAACATATTCTTCTTAGCAAAGTAGCTCAAAAATGGAAGAAAATGTATCCAGTGTACTCAGTCCTACTATGAAGCTAATTTATAGGTTTCATATGAAGGCTATAATCCAACTGTAGCCCAAGACTATGGGGAAAGGGGAAAGGGATGGGAGGGGAGGGGGGAGTTGGGGGTGGAGGAAGGTAATTGGTGGGGTCACACCTATGGTGCATCTTAGAAGGTTACAGGTGAAACTTACTAATGCAGAATACAAATGTCTTCATACAATAACAAAGAAAATGCCCTGAAGGCTATGTTAAACAGTTTGATGAAAACATTTCATTTTGTGTATGAAACCAGCACATTATACCCCTTGATTGCACTAATGTATGCAGCTGTGATTTAATAATAAAATAAATAAATTAATTTAAAAAAAAAACACTTTGCTCACCAATCTCCTGAGCTAAATATTCACATTTGTGGCATGCACGTTCTACTTTCCACAAAACATTAGAACACATCTGGATTAAGTTTTCTGCCATTTTATAATAAGGATTACTTTTCTTACAATTTCCATAACATGTTCCTCATTTCCATCTGAGACTTCAGTGATATTTAACATTTATATTATTAGCAGCATTCTGTTTATGACAGTACGTGTAAGACGAGAAGTTTCAGATATTTTAATAAAGGAAAAAATTACTGACACCATCCACGTTCTTTTTGTGTATATCCTAAATCCCATTTTCCTTTTCTCCTTCTTTCTTACACAGATACAGTTCTTACTGGGAATTGGATGTGTTGACTCTGGAACACAAAGCAAAAAAAAAAAAAAAAAAAAAAATCAATAATGTTTTAAAGAAAAAGTCATAAAAATATTTTAGTTCCTTTCATGACTTTTTTTAAAGAAGCAAATCTTGGACCATAGTTGATTATAAAGTTTTGTTTGAGAAGAATCAAAATAAAATATTAACTTCTAGGGATGATAAAAGTCTTAGAATAACCATAGTTAAAGAGAAATTGACAAATTTCATTTATTTTTGTGGCATGCAACAATTAACATAATCACAGTTATTGCTGATAACCTATACTAAATATACCAGAATTTTGGAATCTCATAAATTGTTGGAACATATAGTTACAATGTACTTATGCAAATAGAACTCACAGAGAGTTAAAAACAGTTTCATATTTAACAAAGTTTCCTGTATGTTGTCAGAATTTCTCTCTCAGCCAAGTCCTTGGTCTTAGTGTTCAAAGAATGAAAGCACAGACCATGGAGATAAATAGCACAGAGTTTATTGATAGGGAAAAATTGATAGAAAGACTGGTAAGTGGAGGAGGGGGAGAACCCAGTGGGAAGCCCATTGAGTATTTAGTCCAGGTTTAAATCAGTGGTTCTTACCCTGTGGGTCATGACCCACAGGAACTGTATTAAGGGGATGAGGCATTAGGAATGTTGAGAACCGGGGGCGGCGCCTGTGGCTCACCAAGTACGGTGCCGGCCCCATATACCGAAGGTGGAGGGTTCAAACCTGGCCTCAGCGAACTACAAAACAGAAAAATAGCAGGTCATTGTGGCAGGTGCCTGTAGTGCCAGCTACTCGGGAGGCTGATGCAGGAGAATCACCTAAGCCCAGGAGTTGGAGTATGCTGTGGGCTGTGTGATGCCACAGCACTCTACCAAGGGTGATAAAGTCAGACAGAGTCAAAAAAAAAAAAAAAAGGAATGTTGAGAACCACTGGTTTAAATGTTCCTATCCTGGGGAGTGGGGGGGACACTTGGGTAAGTAGATTGTCAGAATTGGGCAGAGGTCAGAATATAATCCTAAAATCATCACAGGAATGGGCTCCTTGGTGTTTTTGCCCCAGGCAAGGAATGAGGATGGATGTGCTCCCTATTCAAGGAGAAACCACCCAGATCCTTTCAGGCTGCTTTTTTCATGACCTTGCTTGAAAGGTGGCCTGTTTGTGTATAGAGGTGGGAATCTGTGATGAAACTGATTTCTGAGCTCCAGCCTAGAAAATTAGGGTCCTTGTCCCCAGCCCTGAACAGGGGCACTCTCTATCAGTTTTAACATACTAAATAAGCCTGATATGTTTTTCTTGGACCTTTTTATTTCCAGGTTATAATATTTTAAAAGCTTTTTTGTAGTAGAAAAGGCTAAATTTAGAATTTTGACTTTGAAAAGTTTGTCAAATAAAATAGGCTGGTATGTTACTATAAGATAATAGTAATTTATTCAGAGTAATCATTTAGAGATTTAAGAAAGCAAAACTCTTTATTCTTTGATGGCGAGTTCAGTTTCCCAGTTGATCGTAAGTCCTAATAAAGCATAAGACAAACTGAATCTGTCCTCTCTTCCTCAAAAGGTAAATACATTTTTTATCTTTTAACCTTTATATGAAAATCTGGATTAAAAGACAAAACACAATTTTATCTTCACCTGTTTTTACCTTTATTATTAATGTGAAAGCTAATTTTAATAAAACTTTATAAACAGATCTATTTACTCTTAATTAATTTCACCATAAAGTAAGATTTTCATAATCCATTTATAATTTTTACCATCCCCCCCAACTTTTTATACCCAGTTTTCATCTATTATTTTTGATTCATTTAATTTAGAACAATTTCTAAAACCTTTAAATGGGACAAAATTACCTTTTATTTAACAAAAAATGCATTCATGTTTTTGTAATCTTTTAAATCAAAATATCTTGATTTGTAAAACAATTTGCATGTAAAATCATTTTTTGTAGCTACTAGTTTTAATTACATGTATGAATTACACTGTTAACTATTATCAACTCTTATTTTTTTGAAAAATTTAGGAAGTTAAAGTAACTTTGAACTGTGATCAGTCCTCAATAGATCTAAGTATATTTAGCTTTTTACATAAACTTATGTTTAATAATTTCAGTATTTTAATTTATCTAGAAATCATTCATTTTATGATTATCTACTACTAAAGTTAATATAACATGTCTTTAAGATTTCAAATTACTGTAAAGAATTTTGAAACTGTGATATACAAACTGTATATCACAGTCAAAGCAAATCTTATAAATTTCTAAGATTTTTCCATTTGCCAGTTTTCAAATTGTTTTTCTCTCTGACTTTAGATTAGTCATTTCTTGATTACTTGTTTTATTGCCCTAAGCAGTTGTTGGTAGGCATCTCTAAATTTTCATCTCCAAGGACATGAAAGGAAGTAGGAAATACACATTCAAAGCACAGAAACTTAAAACTAAACAAAGGTAATACTTGTTCTATAAACCTTGAAGCATTGTACTTTTTACCTTAAAAGTTTTTCCCTTACAAATGGAGACTTTTTTTTTTAAGTATAGATAAAATTTCCTTTACAAAGAGTTTAAAAATAGCCAGCTAACTGAAGACTAATTTTCTTTGATAGGTAATTTTTCAATTCAGCTACTTTTTAATTAGATTACTGACTTTAGGGTTGAACCCCATAAAAGAATAGCATGAAGAAAGCCTGCAATTTTAGCCCAGTGTTGCCAGAATTTCTCTCTATGCCAAGTCCTTGGTCTTGAGGTTTGAAAAATGGAACCACCAGCTGGTTTGTTCATGACCTTGCTGGAGCCTAGAGACTGTGGCCTGGAAAGGGTGGCCTGTTTGTGTCTAGAGATGGGGGTCTGATTTCTGAGCTTATCCAGGCCTAGAAAATGGCAGGGGGTGTGTGGGGGCTCCCTGTTCAGCCCTGAGTGGTAGAACCCAATAGCTGGGAGGCAGAGTATTTAGATCCTAGTTACCAGTTTAAGTTATTTTCTGTTAACCAGTTTTGACAGCTTGTGAATTAGGTGTATAACACTAACCAGAAATCAAATGTAGTATTATTTCTTTTAAACTCCAAAAAACCTATCAAGAGAACAAATACAAATGTTCTAGTAAGACATGTTATTCTGAATAGTGTATCATCTTTTCTGAGTTTTGCAAATATAGTAGAAGTCTTTGAACACATCTGGCTGAAAGATGTTAACTAAAATTTTCCAGAATAAAATCTGTTGACATTGTAGGGATCAAAGGCCCTGGTCCTCCAAAGTTTTGCCAAACTCCCTGTCCCATGAAGGTTTGCTGAGAATTCACTGATATGAGGCAGATTGCTTAAGGAGGAGGAAAAAGTTGCCAATTTATTTTAACATATATACACAGGAACTTTCAGAATGGAAACTCAGTGATACAGGGGAAATTGTCCATTTTAATGCTTGTGTTCAACAAAGTATGGATAGCGGTGTAGCAAGAGGATTAGATAAAAAGGTATAATCTTATTTCTGATAGGCTGACCCGAGGAACCCAGCAAGGCCTTGTTGTCTGGACTCCGTTTGACCTTTCCAAACATATATTCCATCCTTCTGGGGTTGGAGCAGGCCCATTTCTGGAATGAAGGTTTTACAGTTAAACAAGTTAGGTTGGATTATTACTTTATGGCCAGTTTTTACGTAGAATAATTTTAGGCTTGGAAAAAGAGTTCTGGCTTTTAGAACTGCCTTGGAGAGGAGGGATACTGGTTTCTA
This sequence comes from Arctocebus calabarensis, assembly GCA_963573935.1. Lineage (NCBI taxonomy): Eukaryota > Metazoa > Chordata > Mammalia > Primates > Lorisidae > Arctocebus > Arctocebus calabarensis. The sequence continues at coordinate 4,998 of CAUYON010014028.1, forward strand.
TGGCAAGCATCAAGGAAGAATGAGCTCAGATGTGGGAGGTCAAGGAAAAGTCAGAACACTTTTACTTCTGAGGTCTTTATAACAGGGCGCTGTTCTCTAAGCCCCATCAACATATCACTTGACCGAAGGCTTAGTAAACCTTCACCTCTGATCCTGTTTTCCCATGAGGAAGCCAGTACACTGAGACAGGGGGATTTACATCCCAGAAACTGTTTCTAATTCCACATAGCACTAAGTGGGGAGACGGGAGGAATGTCTCAAATCCATCTCCTTGGGAATTTGGGAGATAGGGTTTTTAAGGACAGTTTGGTGGGTAGAGGATTGGGCAATCAGTCAGTGTCTGCTAATTGTCAGGGTTGGGTAGAACCATCTGTCCCTCAGTTTGCACCAGCCTGGGTGTGTCAGCCAATCCACTGGAATACAGGACCAGGTTCTTGGGTGGAGGCACAAGACCTGTTGAGCCATTTTCTTGGTCTGGGCCGCCAGTTGTAGGTGGGTCAGCCCCTCCACTAGAATTTGAGACCTGGTAGATACCTGAGAAACTAGGTTTCAAAAAGGTGATGTTATCTTTAGAGAAAGTTAAGAATCTTTATGACCACCAGCTGTGTGACTCCAGAGCAGCAATTACAGAGCAAAGCAAACAAGGGGATAGTGACTATTATTATTTTTAGCTAAGCCTGTGCCTTGCAAAGTTTTGTACCCTCACCCCAGTTCTTGCCATGTGCCTCTCTATTGACCCACAAAGGGTGATTTCTACTTCTTTATACCTCTAACAATAGCACAAAGTTGTAACATGTTTTTTTACACGAGAATCAAAATTGAGCTATTTTAAAAACAATCTAGTTTCAAAGGAATACTATTTTTTATAAATAAAGGCTCTTTTTTTGCAGTTTTTGCCTGGGGCTGGGTTTGAACCTACTACCTCTAGCATATGGGGCCGGTACCCTATTCCTTTGAGCCACAGGCACTAGCTCTAAATGGTCTCAAAACATTTTCCAACTTGAGGATAAATTTAAGTACATGTACTACTTCCCAAGAGTAAGGTTTGTTCTGAGATTTTTTTTTTCCTAAGAACAACTACTTTGTTCATCTTAACTTAAATTACTATATAAAAGTTGACAGTTCAGGGATTTTCTTTCGAATTTTCCTATGTAGAGGACTTGGCCATGTCCAACGCAGTGTAGACGTAACCAGCTAGCTTGCAAAGAGGACAACAAGTGTGGGCAGGACCAAGGGGTCAAATTGAAGCCTCTGACTTGATTTAAGCTCTTCTAACTACAGCAGCTAGAGTGGCTTTAAATCTGGAACAGTACTGTTCACATTGGACAACAGAAAGAGGGAGTGTGTATGTATATATAGATTTTGCACGTACCTTTCCACAGACATTGAAATCAGTAGAAGCTACATCTACAACTAGGATAAGAGACCCAAACCAAAATATCTTCAATTTGACCAGAAGTTTCTGTTCTTGTTTTCCTGTTTACTTGATGCTTTCCATATGTTAATTTACTAATATTTGTGTTTTTACATTTTTACCTAAGTAAGAAGCTTTATGCTAAACACATGGTTATTTTGTTGATAACTCAGGAGACTTAGCTGTTGTCATGAGAACAACAATATTAAATCAGTGTTCTATACCAACAATCACACAAACACAGACCATTTTCATTTTGGCTGGGCTTATTGTTTTATAACATTTATATCAAACCCTGACTTCTTAATGTAAACATGAGTGGTAAACACAGGCAAAAATGTGTGCTGAAAATTTGAAAACGTTTTTATTTTTACTTTATTATTATTATTATTTTTTAAGTTACCCAGCTCATTTACCAAACATTACTAAATTCATATGAACTAGAAAAGCGTTTGGGTTTCTTGAATTATTTTATGAGTGCTCCCTTCTATATAATCTAGTCTGGTACCCTGTAAATACAACGTACAATACACAGACATCCATAGAATACATCTAAACATGTACACGCACATGCGCCCAAAGTTCCGATAGCTTTGACCTTGGAAATCTAGCCATGAGGTGGTAATACAAACTCATCAGTTTATGAGACACTTGGATCCAAATTACTTCTGACAAAACCGAAACTTCTTCACATGGCTAAGCTTTAGTTGTCTTAATAGGTAATCTAATAAAATAGGGGGACTAGAGTTTTGGGTAAAGCTTTCCATGGCAGTTTGCTTTTTTTCAAAAACTTTTTTTTTGTTGTTGAGACAGAGTCTCACTTTATCGCCCTCGGTAGAGTGCGGTGGCGTCACACAGCTCACAGCAACCTCTAACTCCTGGGCTTAGGTGATTCTCTTGCCTCAGCTCCCGAGTAGCTGGGACTACAGGCACCCGCCACAACACCCAGCTATTTTTTGGTGCAGTTTGGCCAGGGCCAGGTTTGAACCCGCCACCCTCAGTATATGGGGTCAGTGCCCTACTCTCTGAGCCACAGGCGCCGCCCCGCAAAAAATTCTTTTATTGCTTTTTTCCCCTTCAGTTAATAAGTCTTCAGTGTTTACATTTTAGCTAGAAAGGGCTACAAGATTTCCAAGTGCCCTTGAATTACTAAAACCACAAACATTAATTTTATCTTAGGATCAGTAGAAAAAGCTAGTACGTTTAGAATCCGCAGAAAAGAAAGTAGAGAGATATAGACATTTTAACCTTTCTTTTTGCTTTCTTTTCTTTTCTTTTCTTTTTTTTTTTGAGACAGACACATTCTGTTGCCCAAGCTTAAAGTGCTGTGGTATCAGTCTAGCTCAGAGCAACCTCAGTCTCCTGGGCTCAGGTGAACCTCTTGTCTCAGCCTCCCAAATAGCTGGGACTTCAGCCACTTATCACAGCATAGCTCTGTAGTTTGAGTAAAGATGGTGCTCACTCCTGCTCAGCCTGGTCTCTAATTCCTGACCTCAAAAAGTCTTCTCGCCTTGGTTTCCCAGAGGGCTATGACTATAGGCATGAGCCACTGCACTCAGCCTAACATTTTGACATTATAGTGGCATGTGGACCATTTGAACTTATAGTTTTTCCTTTTTTTTTTTTTTTTTTAGACAGAGTCTCACTCTGTCACCTTCCATTGAGTGCTGGGGCATCACAGCTCAGAGGTGGGAGCAACCATCACAGCAACCTCCAACTCGTGGGCTTAAGTGAGTCTCTTGTCTCGGCCTCCCAAGTAGCTGGGGCTACAGGCGCCCACCACAATGCCCAGCTATTTTTTTGTTGCAGTTGTCATTGTTGTTTAGCTGGCCTGGCCGGATTTGAACCCACCAGCCTGGGTGTATGTGGCCAGCACCCTACCCACTGAGTTACAGGTACTGTTTCTGAGTTTTTCTTGATGTAATTTGCCCATAAGAATTGGCCATAACCAGCTATAGTCTAGAAAACATTCTTGCCAAAACCTTTCCATTTGCATGAATACTTACAGGTAGAGGTACCATAAACAAACCCAACTGGGGTGCTCAGAGGGCCTTGTTTTCCTCGTTTTTTTAGAGTATTTGTTTTCTTTTTCCTGTTGCCCAGGGTAGAGTGGAGTAGTGTCATCTTATCTCACTGTAACCTCAGACTCCTGGGCCCAAGTGGTCCTCCTGCCTCAGCCCTCTAAGTAGCTGAGACTACCCAGATCAGCTACACACCCTGCTAATTTCTCTATTTTTTGTAGAGACAGGGTCTTGCTCTTGCTCAGGGTGGTCTATAACTCCTGGCCTCAAGCAATCCTCCTGCCTCGCCTAGCCAAAGTGCTAGAGTTATAGGCATGAACCGCTAGGCATGGCCTTAGCAGTTGAGGGTTGTTGCAGTGGATCAGAGGGTGCTGAATGTGAGCGAGACTCCATAGTGTTTTGCCACTGAGTCATTCCCACTTGTGTACGTGTCTCAGTTCTCTCTTGGTGTGTCTGCCACCTCTGAGGGGCCTCAAATGCCACGTGATCAGCTCTGATGTATTTTTTCTATATGAGCCTTTTAAAAATTAATTTTGTTAGGAGTTCCCTGTGGTGCACTTTGCGTCACGGGGAGTTGCACTAGACACTCCCACTTAGGCCCGTGGTCACCCAGTAAGGCCTTTCATGCCCTTCCTCTTTAGAGCAGAAGAGGTCAGTCTCTGATTTACCTGTGAACAGGACAGTGTGGTTTCTTCTTTTGTAAATGTGAAGAGAAGCCAACTGAGATTAATTTGGGGAGGCAGAGGCAATGCAGAAGACCCTTTAGAACACACCTCCAGATCAAAATTAGGATCCCAAACAACAGTTTCCTAGGAGGGAACTCACAGCTCAGAATAAACCAGGACTGTCAGCCAAGATTGTGAAGTTTGGAGCTTGGGAGGACTTACCAGTTGCACCCAAGGAGAAACTCAGAGTTGAAGTGCCCAGTGGGTTGTGCTGGTGCCAGGCACCAAGTTCAGGCTGCTCTTCGGGAGGATCCCGATTCTTTTCTGGGTGCCCTGTTGGGTGCCATCTTGTCAATGGAAAAGAAGCCAAAATCCATAAAATAAAGAGTTTAGCCTGAGCCAAATGTATATCACCATGGCCCAGAGCCATGCCCATGAAGCCTTGATAGAGTGGTCCCCTTCGTGTTTTTTAATAAACTTGTGCCTTAAGACAGTGATATTTTTACATTAAAGCTTTTATTTAAAAAAACAAACACATATCTCATGTATATATCACATATCATTTCATATGCAAACAAAATCTATCCATAAACAATATAATACTAGCTATTAATTCCAAAGCAGTTGTATATACCAGCCTCAGTTCTAAGCACTTTTACATGTATTAACTCATTTCTTAAAATTGTCCCATGAGTTTTTGAGATATAATTCTAATGAAGACACTGGACACCAGCCCCTTATCTACAGTAAGCAGCACACAGAGCCGGCCTGCTCTGAGTCAGACCTGCAGGAAGCCCGACTAGTATCTCCTAACACCTTCTGTAACAAAGCACCCAAATGGTCAGGATTTCATTAATAACCAGCTTCTCTGATTTTTGTCTTTAATTAGTACCAACCAGAGAAAGCAAAATATGTACCCCCTAACTGATCACTTAGGATGCCTTTCTTCTGGTTAGCCCACCCACAGCTGCCCCAGGCCAGCAGCCTCCATCAGAGTGTGCCTGGAGCCTGCCCTGCTTCCACTATGCAGCTTCCCCATTCCTCCACCTGCCTTTGAGGCTCTGCCCAAACACAAGTGACAGTGGCTGACTCCCTGGTGTAGCTAGCTCTGAATAAGTAGCCTTTGTCTGTCTCATTTGGTTGGTCTTTGTTTATTTCCACGGTAGCTGTATCTGGTCCCCATGGTTTCCTAGTTCGTCTTCCCACTAGGTCTGGTTTCACCATCGCTAGTGTGTGATTTTTTTTTTTTTGTAGAGACAGAGTCTCACTTTATCGTCCTCAGTAGAGTGCCATGGTGTCACACAGCTCACAGCACCCTCCATCTCCTGGGTTTAGGCGATTCTCTTGCCTCAGCCTCCTGAGTAGCTGGGACTACAGGCGCCCACCACAACGCCTGGCTATTCTTCTGTTTTGCAGTTCGGCCGAGGCTGGGTTTGAACTCGCCACCTGCGGTATATGGGGCCAGCGCCTTACTTGCTGAACCACAGGCGCCACCCGCTAGTGTGTGATTTTTAGACTTAAAGCCAGTCTGCTGGGTGCAAATAGTCATTTGCTGTTGTCTCCTTCTGCATTTGCCTGATGAGTGAGTTGGAGCCATTCATTGCTTGAAACCTTAGAGACAGTTGAAGGATTTGCAAGAAAGGAGTTATAAAATTACCTTTTAAAATAGGAGAGGAAACAAATACCAGGTTGTTTAGCTTTATTTGTTTCTGAAGATAGGGGAACTTTTTAGTAGAAACAGTCTGACCTTAAATGAGAGGGAACCTGGAACACCCCAGGTCAAATCAGGAGTATCCCCCTACCTCTCTGGCCTACTCCTTTCCCACCTGCCCTGCCCTGCCTCACATCACCTGAGACACTTGGTTGAATTCTAGGGCTGGGGACAGAGAGGGAGGAGGGGAGGGCTGGTCACCTGCCTGACACCTCAGGATGCCTCTTGGTGTGAGACTTTGATGAAATTCCATTTTTCATCACTTTCAACCTCAGTGTAGAAGGGTAACTTCATAACCGCTGTAAGACTTTGAGCTAAATGTATTTATTTCTCTTTGGTCTTCTGGCAGGCAGGAATTCGTGGATGCTTATGTGAATTATGTCTTCCAAATCTCCGTTCACGAGTGGTACACAGCCTTCTCCAGTGGCTTCCTGAAGGTGTGTGGTGGCAAAGTACTTGAGCTCTTCCAGCCTTCAGAACTGAGGGCGATGATGGTGGGGAGCAGCAACTACAACTGGGAAGAGCTGGAAGAGGTGAGCATGGGAGACACTGTCCTTTCCCTGCCAGGTGGTGGCGCAGAGTGGGGAGGCTGCCCAGAGCCAGGTGCGCTGTGCTCGAGCAGGGTTTGGAGGGCTCCTATATCTTAGTATTTATTTCCCAGTCTCAAATGCAAAGGGTCTACAATGTCCGCTATGATACTCTTCTTCTATGGACTACATTTTTTTCCTTTTTGTTTTTTTTTGGGCAGACTGCCATTTACAAGGGTGATTATTCAGCTACACATCCCACTGTGAAGCTGTTTTGGGAAACATTTCATGAGTTTCCATTGGAAAAGAAGAAAAAGTTTCTCTGTAAGTATCAAAAATATCAACGTGGTATTTGTCCACATTTTAGTCTTTTATGTAGTATAGAATGACACACTCCATGGGTAAGGTTTAACTCTTTTAAATGGTAACAGTAAATATATTTACACTTTTTGTCTTAATGATATCTCAGGCACAAGATAGGTGGTGAATCAGTTATTTCCTGCTTAATATGAGGGGTTGCATGAAAGGAAGAATAGAAAAATGTCACTCATTTTCAATTGTTCTAAAAACACTAATTATTTTATATGTAAGAGATTCAATTGTTCTAAAAACACTAATTATTTTATATGTAAGAGATTTCCTAAAACTGCAAAAAGAAAGAATTACATCTGTAAAATCAACTTGTTGAGATTAACCTCATCTATCTATCTATCTAGCTATCTAAATATGTATATGTTTTCACTCTATCACCCTCGGTAGAGTGCCATGGCGTCACATCTCACAGCAACGTCCAACTCTTGGGCTTAAGCGATTCTCTTTCCTCAGCCTCCTGAGTAGCTGGGACTACAGGTGCCTGCCCTGCCACAATGCCCGGCTATTTTTTGTTATAGTTGCCACTGCTGTTTTAGCTGGTAAGGGCTGGGTTCGAACCCACCACCCTCGGTATACAGGGCCAGCACCCTACCCACTGAGGGAGGCCTATAGGCACCGCCCTCCCTTATCTTTCTAGCCCCTCCTACCTCCCTGTGAGATAGGGTCTTGCTCTGTTGCCCAGGCTAGAGTGCAGTGACATCATCATAGCTCACAGCAACCTCAAACTCCTGGGCTCTAGCAATCTTCCTGCCTCAGCTTCATGAGCAGCTGGGACTACAGGTGCGTGCTACCACCCCCAGCATTTTTTTTTATTTTTTGTAGCGACAGGGTCTCAATATCTTGTCCTGATTAGACTTGAACTCCTAGCCTCAAGCTGTCTTCCTTCCTTGCCTCCCAAAGTGCTGGGATCCTAGATGTGAGCCACTGTACCTGGCCTCTGGCTTTTACGAATATTACAAAGTATCTGCTGCAGATGGAACAGGGGAGATGTGATTTACAGCAGTTTTTTTAGATATAATTCACACATCAGACAGTCCACCCACTCGAAGTGTATAATTCACCCACATAAAGTGTACAACTCAGTGTTATTTAACATATACAGAATTGCGAGACTACCAGAGTCAATAGTAGAACACCTTCATCACCTCAAAAAGAAACCCTTACAGCCATTAGCAAGCATCCCTCATTCCTTTCTAACCCTCCCCCCACCAGTCTTGCCGTCTCCAAGGATTTGTCCATTCTAGACAATTCATATAAACAGAAAGCAGACCGTACGTGCTTCTTTGTGTCTGGGTAGATGGCATTTGAAAAGGGGGATACCTTTGGAAGGGAGAATGAAGTCCAGTATACATGAACAAATTCAGCCCTTTAAGAATAGTTCAGATTTTTCTCTGCTAGTGCTTGTGTATAGTCAGGGTCAGAAAACAGCCAGTGAATAGTATGGAATTTTTATCTATATAACCCTTCCCCTCTCCCCTGTTTGAAAGGCAATCTCTTGCTTCATAAGACTGAACATGTATTTATATTGCTGAAAAACTTTCCTCCAGATTCTGCTGCTTACAGGAGGCAAGGGAGAGAGGAAGTGGCGAACCTAGGATTCTTCAGGGAAGCCCTGTGCTCCCTTGCCCAGTTATATTGGCCATTGAGAAGCGTGGCCTCTGGGCTGAATGACAGGGGAGGGTTTGCCAAGTGAGCTCATGGGGTGATGACACACAGCAGAAGCCAGCTTATTGTCCTGAGGGTTTCCTTAGAAAAAGGCATTTTCTGTTCAGAGACCATTAGACTTGCTAAGATTTTTATTAACTCTGGAGGTTTTGGCAAGAGTGTTTATATATCACAGCCTTAGAAAATGGCAGTAAGTAATGATTTAATTATAGTCATTTCCAGCAATTCAACTGTGAGGAAGTTATCCACATTAGAGGGCAGGGAAGGACAGCTGGGTCAGTCCCCCCCTTCCCTGGCCTACTCACGGCACGTGTCACACGACTGAAATGTCTGATACAATGTGCGGGTCAGCTTTTCTGGTTTAGAAAGATGGAGAGACAGAGACAGGAGAGCACATAGACCCTGCATGGTAAGTCAGTCGCCAGGGCCGTACAAGCTTTGGGGATTTGAGGTAGAAGGAGACCTAAGGGTCACAGAGACTTGGGTCTTCTTCCTGATTTCACCCTGAAATCAGCTGCTTTTTTCTTGTCAATGATTTCTTTCCTCTTAGATTTTATTTATTTATTTTTGTTGTTTTTGTAGTTTTTGGTCGGGGCTGGGCTCAAACCCATCACCTCTGGTATATGGGGCCGCCCCCTCTTAGATTTTTGACATTTGAGAAGGGTTACCTTTATGAAAGCTCATAAAACATATGAGGGTGTGCATTTGGTGGAGGCCATTGATGAGTGTCGGTCCACGCTGGCACCCCAGCGTGACTGTACTTCTAGTGAGAGCCACAGGGTGTCATGCCTTCCTCTCTTATTGTGGGAGGACACCTGAGATTGGCTCCTGGTTTGCTCAGCTGTTCATGGCATTTCCCTTCTCCCCAGTGTTCCTGACAGGCAGTGATCGGATTCCCATCTATGGCATGGCCAGTCTGCAGATTGTCATCCAGTCCACAGCCAGTGGGGAGGAATACCTGCCCGTGGCCCACACTTGCTACAACCTTCTGGACCTCCCCAAGTACAGCAGCAAAGAGGTTCTGTGTGCACGGCTGACCCAGGCCCTTGACAACTATGAAGGGTTTAGTTTGGCCTGACTTTCCCCGGCTTCTCCTACCTTTTCCTTCCTGCCTCAGTGTCCACATTGAGGCCTATACAGAAAATCATGGGGAGTGATTTCTATTTTTTTATTGTCTGAGGGGGTTGAGACTCTTGAGTCCTGAATCAGGTTGATGGGTTTTTGGGGTTATAAGATAGTAAACAACCCTTTTGAAAAAATTAGGGGTTAGAGATAGGGTGAAAAATTGGCTCTTGTATGGGAGGTGTTTTTTGTTTTTTTTTTTTAACCAAACTACCCAGTGTTCCTTGCATTTGTGAATATGTCCCATTCTGCTGGATAAAATGGCAGTGGATTTTTAAACTTTGATTTCACAAATGTCTCTCTCTGCCCTGATCTTTCTCGTTCCTCTGCGAGAATGGTTTTGACTGAGCTGTGTGTGCAGACCATCTCCTTTCTCTGCAGCCTTAAATGCTCCTGGTGTGTTGCAGTCCCACTCTAGCCCCAAAGGGGGAAAGGACTATTTCAGAAACCCCCAATTCCAAACAGCTGAGTCTGGATGCATTACTCTGGCAGGACTCTTGTGAATTTATAGAAGCCTTTTTTTTTTTTTTTTTTGCAGGTTTTGGCCGGGGCTGGGTTTGAACCCACCCCCTCCGGCATATGGGGCCGGTGCCCTACTCCTTTGAGCCACAGGCGCCGCCCTATGGAAGCCTTTGTAAACATATCTTGCTCTAAAGAAAAACTAGGTTCTTGAGGGAACAGCCACTTTCTTGTGGCTGTGCCTGTTTCCTAGACCTTTTCAAAGATGTGCAGGACAGCTTAGAGCTGCAGCTGAGCCTAACTTGGTTTGGTTGCTCAGCACATCACTTTGACATTGAGATGAACTGATAAGCCCCCCCCCCATTCCTTCTGTTATCTCTCTTTTGAAGCAAGTTGCATTAATTATTTGGAGTCTCTATATTGTCCGAGAAAAGTAGAAATAATACATTTTGTGTCCTTTCTCTTATCGTTTTATATCATCCACCATTTTCTCTTTCCTCCTTTTCCTCCCCTCCTTCCTCCCTTCCTTCACTTTCCTCTCTTTTTTTTTTTTTTTTTATTGAGACAGAGCCTCAAGCTGTCACCCTGGATAGAGTGCGGGGTGGCATCACAGCTCACAGCAACCTCCAATTCCTGAGCTTAAGCGAGTCTCTTGCCTCTACCTCCCAAGTAGCTGGGAGTACAGGTGCCCGCCACAACACTCGGTCATTTTTTGGTTGCAGCCGTCATTGTTGTTTTGTTTGGCGGGCCCGGGGGGCTGGATTCGAACCCGCCAGTTCAGGTATACGTGGCTGGCGCCTTAGCCCGCTGAGCCACAGGCACCGAGCCCACTTTCCTCTCTTTTTCACTCTGTCCCGTCCTTTGTTACTTGACTTAATGGTCCTTTTCTCTCCTAGTGGACGCATGCAGTCTTTTTTTTTTTTTTTAATTTAAATTGCAAAATTTCTACTCAAGTTTTCTTTTCCTTTTCCCTAATGGCTAAGACATAAGGACATTCTTTATTATGGAACTTCGTTTATCGCATAACAAATGTTTGTTTACAGTGGGAATTTAGGGGAGATTGTGTCTAAATCAGATATATGTTTCTCAAAAATAATGACATGCTCAACCTTCCTCATCATGGGATAAGAAAATTCTAGATGATTAAAGAAGTCATGTAAGGCTCATTTTAAATTCTTAGTGACTAGAGTAAAGACTTATTTATACAAAATGGAATATTTATGAACCGTGACCTAGCATCAAATCTCAATGAAGGATTGTAGATTTTTGCTTTTCTTTTTGTTTTTAAAATGTATTCCAATTGCTAAATTGGTAGTTTTACAGTCTTTATAAATATAAGATTAAAAAAAGATATACAGTTATATGAGATGTTTATTTTCTATGTGTGTGCATATAGTTCAATATTATGCAATAAATTTGGTGTTTTAACTTAAAACCATTTCTTATTGTACTTGCAGAATGGACAGCTTTCTTTCATTGGAAGCATTAGGTCAGTACCCAGATAATCTCGTAGAAGGGAAAATTTGGTTCTTGCTGTAATAAAGTAGAACAAAGTGGTGCAGGAATCGGAGGAGAGCAGAAGGCAGGAGCAGGGTGGCGTTGGGAGGGAAAGGAGTCCAGAAGGCTGGATGGACCAGAAGGCATTTCTCAGAGGCAGAGGCTTTGCCCAAGGCCCAAACCTGGGGACGCACTAGGGAAGGCCAGGATTGGTCTGAAGGGGCATCCGAGGAAAGAGGAGAACAATGGTAAAGAAAACTGAGGAGGGGGAAGGTAGGTTGGGGCTGAGAAAGCAGCCTAACCACCGAAGGTTAGTGGGTAGTCAAGTAGGATTCCTTTAGACATTCAGAGCCTTGGAGTGATAAGACTTGAGCCTGGTCTTAAGAAGGAAAATGGCTGGTGTAAATTCGGAGGATTGGTATTGGGAAGGATTGAAGCAGAAGATGGCAACTAGGGCAGGGGAGTGGGACCAGTGGCACCAGCCACGTCTTCAGCGTGGGGTCCCTGCTGATCCGAGTGCTGGGTAGCCACCAAGATCTGTGTGCCAGTTGCTGCGATCAGTGCCCCGTTCTTTGTCCCCAACTCCCAGTGGCTCCCATGGGATGGGCCCCAGGTGGGCTCCCTGTGAAGATTCCAAGACCAGTGGGGAGATAGAGCGTCCACCCCCAGTTCCCGCCTGTCTCCTTGGCCACTGGGTCTAGGGAAGTCCTCTGTGAGTGGCACCGTGCTGGCTTGGGGGAGGAGGTGGTACAGCCTGAAGTGACCATGACTCTTACAGTCATGTCTTCTCTCAAGTCTGTGTGTCGGGGGTGGGGGTTCTCTGCTTCTCCCCGAGTTCTAGTTCTGATGTTTTCAGCGTGGCGTTCTTGTCTCTGAGTAGTTTCTAGTTGTATTTTTATGGGGGGAGAGATGGGGGGAGATCATCTGTTCCTCCACCTTGCTGGGGTCACTCTGAAACCCTATTCCTTGAATAATTTTAGATTTATTGAGAAGTAACAAAGATAATACAGAGTTCTTATACCCCTCACGATATAGAAGTGTAGGCCTGAAGCAGTGGTTCAGCTCCAGTACTTCCCAGGCCAGGAAACAACAGAGAACAACAAGTTAGTTCCAGCACTCACTGGGAGTCTTCCACAGTACGAGAAGCAACCGCAGGCTGGTGTCCTCCAATGGCAGCGTCTTCTACCAGCATAATACATTTGTCAAAACTAAGCAGCCAGTATTGAGAAATGACTCTTAATTAAACTCCGGGCTTAATTTGGATTTTTATCAGTTTTCCACACTGCAACCCAGGATCCCACACTGCATTTAGCTCAATAGCAATAGGCTTTTAGGAAATATTGGCATTTAATTAAGGCTTTGCCTCTGGCTAGAAAGGGAAGTGCAGTTATTTTGTGCCATCTTTACCTCCCCCAGGAAGTCATGCTATTTAGTGTTGGGACTTAGGGTAAAGCAAGGGTTCTCGTAGGGCAGGTGGGTCGTTGGGGTACCCCATGGGCTCTCAAAGACTGTCCGGTGGGCCCATCCTCAGCAAGCATGAATCAATGGGCACTGAGCCCTTGGGAGTTGGCAAATGGCAGTTTCCCATAGGAAAAGACCTTGTATGAAGAGGAAAAGGTCGTTTGTGTTGTATGTTTGGCTGTCTCTGAGTTAAACTTTATTGCAAGACTTCTTAGATAAGTTTGTAAATCTCTAAGAGGGAAATAAGCGCATAGCATTTCACAAATTCAGTTTCTCACTGAATTCTCCATCTTTGGTAGGTTGTTGTTGAGGAGGGCTTAGCGTCTGTTCATTTCTCCCAGGAATATAGTTTGGAATTAATAGTGAATAGTAATTTATCAGATGGTAGGGATAAAGATGGGGTGAAAGGAGACCATGTGATAGAATAGCAGTAGATTTGGGGTGAAACTGGGTGACTAGAATACTTTACATTAAGGGTCAACTATAGGAAGAAAAGGAAATGATCACAATAAAATCAAAGTGAATCTGTAGAATTTCATCATTTTCTTTTAATAAGAAACGAAAGTGTTACTTATTTGAGTTTTTTTTTTTTTTGGCTTTTAAAATGGAGCCAAGCAAATTGATTGCAACCAACTTTAAACCAGTTGTTAAGACTCTAAAATGCCATGTCTTGCCTTTAATAGCCTTCACTTCATTAGTAGCAGAGGTTGCTTGAGTTCTGAGGATGCTGGTTTGTGAATATCTCCATTTTTGAGGTACCTTTGTGGAGTATTGATAGGAACCATTGGTGGGCTCTGCCTGTAGTGCCATGCTGGAGAGTGGGATCTTACAAAGCAGAGCAGGAGACCCTAAGGAAAGAATGAAGAGAGCAGGTCCTCGTGTCTTGAGAAAAGGTGAAAGTTCTCCTGCTGAATGGACCACGGAATTCTCCAATTAGGAGTGACAGAACCTACCACCATGCCATGAATGAACCCCATGAGCACAGGGCCTGTGGACAGTGTGGCAAATGCTAGGCTCTGACTATAGTTCTGTTCTTTGGATGTAACCTACACTGGCTCCGGTGCAGATAGGGGCTGCTTCTCCGTCCCGAGTCAGGCATAGATTTGGGTTAACATCAGTAATGCCTGTGTGCCGTGAGATACCAGAATATGCAACAAAGTAAGTGCTGGGAGAGGTGCCCAACCTGGTGTGGGCATTCTCTCTGGACCTGCATTAATAAAAGCCTTTCCCTTGGGTTAGCCCATTGGACTTTCGGGCTTTATTTCTTTCCAGAATAATGGAACGTGTACCCCTTACTTGTGTGAACACCAAGGAAATGAATTTAGATGTGAGCTTCCCCCTGCCCTTTCTCCCTATGCCCCCAAGCCCCGGGTATTTGGCAAGGTGCGTAATCTCATAGTCTTTGGGTCTTTTGAAAGCTGGTATTCCTGGGCCTAATCCCATGGAAGTTGGATACAATCTATGATAAAAATTGTTTCAGCTTCCACTGATGTTGAACAGTCTGAGAAACTAAAACAAGAATTTGACGCACCTCAGATGGAGCCAAGCACTAAACCAGATTAAACTCTTACGGTTACCTTTCTTTAGGAAGGAGGAGAAGAATGCCGAAGAGCAGATTCTGAAATACCTTAACCCCTCCCTGTTGGTCCTAAGAGGCCAGTGCTTTTGAGGACGGAGGTCAAGTGCAGGTGCCAACTAGGTCCTGGCTTGTGGTCCCAGCAGGGCTGGCCTGGCACAGCTGCCACCTCTTGACCTTTCGTGTGTGGCCTTTCTCAGGAGCTCAAATATTTGTGAACCACATCCAAGGACTCTAAAGGTCAAGTCACTGTCAGATTGTTTGGAGAGAAGACCTGGAATTTCTAAACTTCTGAGGTAATGAGGGATGCAAAGCGTCGTTCAATGAGACCATAACACTGAAAGCTTGTCCCCCACACAGACTGATGAGGCAGTGGAGGACCCCAGCTACTTTCCCAGTCTCAACCTTGGCCACAGTTTTGGATGAAATTCAGCATGTTGGTTAGGAGCTTGCCCAAACCCGCGCAGCTCCCTCCTGGGGATATGGTTAGTTTTCAGTTGTTAAAAATACACCATAGACGGAAACTCCAGGACACTTAAGCAACCTTGAAACTAGTCCAAAGGTTATTCTGTTCTTGACTCTCTACAGTTCAGCCTTTCCAGTCCCAGCTGTCATCTCAGCTCATTCTTTTCACATGTCTGAACGGATTTAGACCTCCCCCCAAATGTTTCAAGAAGTCAGAGGTGGCCCTGGGAGGGAGTTAGGAAGCATTCATCTTTCCAAGAAGGAGGCACACAGCTTTTTTATGTGATTTGCCTGAGGCTACTAAGAGTTACCCTTTTCTCTTATTATTTCCCCAGGAGAATGAATGTTCCCATGACATCTTGCTCTCCTGTTAGCACTAACTTGTGTGGAAAGTGCTGAGGTATATTCTGTTTGTGACTAAAGTGAACAAGGAATCAGAGTGTGATGGTGGGGCTGTGATACTAGGAACTACATTTCTTTTCTGCAGGGTTTCAAAATGTATTTCTGGGGCTGGTGTGGTGGCTCACGCCTATCATCCTGGCACTCGGGGAGGCTGGGGTGGGAGGTCACTTGATTTCAGGAGTTTGAGATCAGCTTGAGCAAGAGCCAGACCCGTGCTTACTGAAAATAAAAAACTAGTCAGGTGTTGTGGGGGACACCTGTAGTCCCAGCTACTTGGGAGGCTAAGGAGGGGGATCACTGAGCTCAGGAAGAGTTTAAGGTTTCTGTGCCACAGGCTGCTGCCACTGCACTCAACCCCAGGGCAATTCTGTCTCAAGAAACAAGCAAAACTTTTCTGGAAGTTGCTGGACTTTCAGGAAAGAAGGATCTTTGTCTCAGTGCTAACAGTACCCTCTTTTACCATCACCTGTTGCGGATTTACTGTGTGATCACTTTATAGTTATATAAATCAAAGTCCATAATGAAATGACGAGGTGGGAAACATTTCTCAGATGAAGAAGTGGAGACTTCTGGAGGGTAATTATTCCAGGCCGTACAGCAGAGCCTCCAGTGTGCAGTGGCCTTCTCAAGTATCAAGCACCACTTGGCCTCGGTGTGTGTTGTCAAATGTGTTGGTCTCTGCTAACTCAGGGCGTGGGGTTTATGGGTGGAGCTGCTCACTCCACAGACACGCAGGGAAGTCTGCACCCTCTACTTAAAGCAAGGCCTCTGGCCCGGCAGGATGGCAGCACCTGGCTGCTTGTCAGGAGTGCAGAATGTCAGGCACCCCCTGGGGCTGTGGTAGCACA
This sequence comes from Arctocebus calabarensis, assembly GCA_963573935.1. Lineage (NCBI taxonomy): Eukaryota > Metazoa > Chordata > Mammalia > Primates > Lorisidae > Arctocebus > Arctocebus calabarensis. The sequence goes on from CAUYON010014028.1 coordinate 21,203, forward strand.
GGTCCCCACAGTGGCAGGCATGTCCAGGTTCCAGAAGCGTTGCTTTCTCATGTGTCCTTTATGCTCTCCCTCCCCTCCCTTTACATATATATATTTATATTTATTTATTTATTTTTATTTTATTTTATTATTTTATTTTATTTATTTATTTTATTTTATTTTATTTTATTTGCGGCTGAGTCTCACTCTGTCATCCTGGGTAGAGTGCTGTGGTGTCATAGCTCATAGCAACTTTAAACTCTTTAGGCTCAAGTAGCTCCTGCCTCAGTAGCTGGGACTGTAGGGGCCCTCCAGGATACCCAGCTAGTTTTTCTATTTTTAGTAGAGATGGGGTCTTGCTCTTGCTCAGACTGGTCTTGAACTCCTGAGCTCAGGTGATCCTCCTGCCTGGGCCTCCCAGAGTGCTAGGATTACAGGCATGAGCCATGATGCCCGGTCTTTTGAGTAACTTTGACCAGTAAGTTACAGAAAATCATAATGTCTCAAATCTGCAGAACCAGAACAATGACATGGGGGTTTTTGTGCATCTCTGAATTGCTTTAGAGAAATTTTGTGCATCTCTGAAATTGCTTTAGAGAAATTCAAACATCTGAAAGATTAGGAATTTCAGAATCCTTAGTAACATATAATTTATACACACATGGGCCCCACCGGACCTGGGGATCTTTGTCGTCTCAGACACTTAGTTCTTAGTTCCCAGACAGCAGTGCTTTGCATTGGGCCAGGTCCCTAGCAGTACAACCCCTTCTGGTGTAAGCCTTGCTGCTGGAGGGGAAAAGTGAGAACCAAGCTGTCAACAACCCCAGTTTCTGCCAAATCCCATCTGTCTGTCTGCCAGAATTCTAAAATAGCACTTGGGAGTTTTGACTTCTGAAAAGTCAAAACTGAGTTCTGACTCCTTTTGCTGAATAGGAAATACTGTATATTTGAGGTTGGACAATTAATTTCACAAAAGTATCCTAGAAAAAGTATGACATGCCTCATTGCTAAATACTGCTGCAGTCACCAAGGGGAGGACTTCCAAGGTGACTGTGGCGACATTTAGCAAGAAGTCTACAGCACTTTTTCTAGGACGAGTTTGCGAACTTAATTGTCAGACCTCATGTAGCCTTGGTGAGCTGACCCAGCTTAGGGATGATTCTGATGTGTTTTGTCCTACAAGACTCAGAATGCACTTCTGGAAGTGGTCCTGATGAGGCCCTCGGGAGAGACCACCTCTCCTCTCCAGCGGGCCCCCACCCCCATGTTGGTCCTCCCCCTGCACTTGCCCTTTCAGGCCATGCACCTGCAGACTGTTACAGGACTAAGAGCAAGCACCATCCGGCTTTGTGACAGGCTGTAGAGCCCAGGGGTACTTGAGTGTCCTGTACTGGGGCAACATCAGAATACGGAGAAAAATGGAGGGTCAGCACCACTTCACCGCTGCCCCAAGGGGACTATTCTGTACCCAGCGCTACAAAACCTGTGCAGGCTGAGCTGCCGTTCTGGCATGGATGGCATGAAATCAGCAGCACTGTGTCCTTGTCCTCTAAAATCAGATCTGGGTGTGAATCCTGGTTTCAACACACTCGGACAAGGTCCTTACTGCAAGCCTCAATTTTCAGGTTTAGTGTATTTTTAATGCCTCCTTTTATTGCTTCGAGGATGTAGAACCCACACCGTGCCAAGGACACCTGTGTCCCTGCCTGCGCTGGGAGCGTCACCTTCCTACTGTCCGGGGCTGTTCCAGGTGTACATGAGGGAGCACCTGGCCTGTGACAGGCAGCACAGAAAGTGAGGTACTCCCTTCCCACAACTGAAATACGCCTTTTTTCCAACCTAACAGGTTTTTATGTTCCTGTTCATTTCAGAATAGTAAATGGCGAGTGTATTTACCTATAATGGCCTCATAAACTTTGGAACTGTACTTAGGTTTTTAAAAAATTTGCTCTATTGCCTTAATTTCTGCACTCTTCCAGCCCTCTGAGTTATCTTAAAGGCATCAAGCACAGGCCCGTATGTCTAGCTCCCACATGGACATGGTTCACCTCCCAGGGCCCTTCCTGGAGACAGCAGCAGAAATCTGATCTCATGAGGCTTCTGAGGGGCCCAAGGGAGCCGCTGGGCTGCTTGAAGAAGGGAAAGGTCAGACCCTAAGGGCAGTTCAGTCATATGGTCCGGATGACGCTGTCAAAAAATTTCAGAATTCCCACAGTTAAAATATTTTATTTTAAAGTTTATACAAAATACAATCATGTACAAAAATGTGCATAATGTTTTTCATTCATTTTACATTTTTTAAAAAGGACAAGAGCAGTTTCAAATGCTTTCTGCTTACATGTCATGTAAACATTATTCTGGGCCCGTATTATTTACTATACTTTTATGCATTGCTGGAGATTTTCATGACTTATGTAGGTGCTTTCAGATGGAGAATCAGATCTGCCAAACCTGTTTCTTGAGCCACGCACATGACCACAACTGGCCTGGTTACAGGCAAAATGACGTTCTCTGGAGACAACTGAAGTTTGATAGCAGTGAGAAGTTGTACATGTACATAGAGTTTCATGTATCAGTGTAAATCTGTAATTCTGTCCATACATCTATCACAAGGATACAGAGATCTTTGCTTGGGAAAGTGGCCAGTGCCATGGTGTGATGACCAGCATCTGTACGTATATATTACTCATTTGGAGTATGTTGTATTGGCCACTATTTGAAATAATGCCCGTGTCCCAGGGAAAGATTTTATGAAGAACACCCATGGCAATCACAGCAATAGCAAAAATAAATGAATGGGACCTGATTAAGTTAAAAATCTTATGCACAGCTAAGGACACAACCAACAAAGCAAATAAATAACCTTCAGAATGGGAGAAGATGATTTTTCTGGTATGAATTAAAGAGCTATTCACCAAAATCTACAGAGAGTTCAAACTAATCAAGAGCAAACAAGCCCATCTATCACAAGAGACATGTATGGAACCTACTCTGAAGAAGACAAATTGCTAACAAAGATGAAAAGATGCTCATCGTCTCTCATCATCCAAGGAAAGCAAATCAAAACCACTTTGAGATAATTAACTCCATTGAGAAAAGCCCACATCACAAAGTCCCAAAGCTTCAGATGCTAGCATGGATATGGAAGAAGGGAACTCTTTTGCACTGCTGGTGGGATTTTAAACTAACATAGCCTTTTTGAAAGATGTATGGAGAATCCTCAAAGAGTTAAAAGTAGATCTCCCATTTGATCCCACAATCTCATTACTCAGTATCTATCCAGAAGAAAAAAAAATCACTTTACCACAAGGACATTTGCACTGGAATGTTTATGACAGCCTAATTCACGATCACCAAGATGTGGAAACAACCCAAGTGCCCACCAACTCACAAATGGATAAAATATGGTATATGTATAATGTGCAATACTATTCAGCCATAAAGAAAGATGGAGACTTTACATCTTTTGTGTTTACCTGGATAGAGCTGGAGAACATTTCCTAAGTATCACAAGAATGGAAAAAGCAAGTATCCAGTGTACTCAATACTAAATTGAAATTAGTAGAGTAACAACTACAGGCCCACACAAGAGAAAAACACAATTAAATCAAGAAGGGGGCAGGGAGAGAAGGGGGGTGGTGTATTCTCACCTAGCAGGCACAGTATAGGGGTGAAGGGCTCCACCACAACTTGGACTTTACCTAACAAATGCAAACAGTATGACCTAATCATTATGGACCCTTATATTACCCTGAAATAAAAATAATGCCAGTGTGTACAATTTGAATATAAATTGAAAATGTTTACTTAGTCTTTCAACCAAATAGACTCTTATGTGCATTTGAAGGTCAAGTGGGTAAAACAATGAAAGGAAGTAATGAAGGAAAACAAAGCACCTTCTGCGTTCTGCCAAACATGGGGGCTTCAGAGGAAACACATTTTAGTATAGGTTTGCCCCTCCCCACTGATTGAACCAAGTGGGTCCTGAAAAAGAACATCAAAAGACAATCACAAAACAATCCAGGAAGCAGTGTGTCAGGAAGAACCCCTTTTGATAGCAAAAGAGAATTGAGACTACAACTAGCCTTCACAAAGCAGTTAACAGTCTATGGTGTTCAACTATAGATTATACATATATACACACACACCATCAAAAGCAGTAAGGTGTTACCCTCAGGAAAATGGCATCTTCAGCATCAGGTTAAAAGTCTCTAAAAGAGTTCGTCAACAAATTTTAAATTTGATTTTCCATGTACATTTGTGATCAATTCTGGATACCAGAGCTGATTGTCTCCTACGAAGTAGGATAACCCCAAGACGGAACAAACTTAATTAGCAATCATGGCCATCCTTTATTCGGATAACCTAAATATTCACCTTCTAAGGAATTCCCAGCTCACACGTTCACAAATGGTCCATGCTCCCAGGTTCCAAGACTACTAGCCTCAGGACATTTAGTACAGTATTTATGACACAGGCACAGCCCTGAGGCATTTGTCCTGGGCTGGAAATGTCACACCTGGGAGCAGCCACACACTGCAGGAGCCTTACCCCCTCCACGCAAGCATTGCATCGGAGTGAGAAAAAGCAAAAATTATACTGCTGTTACAGAGACATCACCGATCTGACTTCACACTGGCAACCAAAGGGAGAAATCTTTTCTAAAAGCTCTCATGCAGTCGGCTGGCCATCAAAAAACCTAGTATGCCTATTTGAAATTTGATTTGGTCTTTAATGGAAATTTCCCTAAGTTGGGAGATCAAGATTGTGATAACTTTCTTCTACTGGCACAAGACAAACATCTGTCATGAAAACCTTCCAAGCAGGACTTTATCCTAAACCTTTTACTTAGTCTTAGAAACTGAACTTGAACTTGAATGATTCAAAGATGAAATGCAGTAATAATATAAACAGCCATTTCAATGTTTACTCCAGACTGAACATAATAAAGCATGTGCTTATGAAAATTACAAGCTTTTGGCATTGCTAATTCTTATGATCATAACCCAGTTTATTTATGCTTTACCTTTACTTATCACTGTTATTAAATAACCCAACATTTATCTTGTTGGCATGTACTAATAAACACATACGCATTCCCACGAGAGCAAAGGAAAAACCCCAGTCCAGAGCATTCTGTCTGTGTGAAGCCAATTAAGATACTGCCTCTAGCGCCTTGAAATCCTGGGCTGCAGAAATGGTTGCTGGGGAAACAACTTTGCCTTGGCAGAGCCAGAACCACTGATGAACACATCTCCAAATAGACTCTGATGTAAACAGCCCCCCCCTTTCATTTAGGCTTTATTCCATAAAGAATTTAGATTAGAAATTACAAAGAAAAATAACATTCCATACAAAATTTATTTTACTATGACTTGGTGTTCTCTTTTATTGAATCATACAAATGTGAATGGAGATTCCTGAATAAAATCTTAATTTACCTTTGGTAGAAACAACAGATTTCAAAACATTTAGTAGCTTCTTATTTATATGTAGCTTTAAAAAATCGTGTAGCATATGTTTCCAAAACAATACTCTTCAACAGATGTGCTTTAAAAGTTAAATAGTAATGATTTGATTTATAGCATAGCTTATTTAAGAGAACAATTATTTTAAAAGGACAGACCAGACATGTATTTCTTTTCAAAAACACAATTTTTGGTCATGTGAATGATTGATGTTCAGATTTCAAAAATGAAGTGTCCTAAAGTGCATCATTTTATTTATAATATCACTCCTTGAAATTATAGCAATCTGCAATGTAAACAGTATAGCAAAGATTTCCAAACTATATTATGTACATTTGAATTTGTAGGGCTTTGATTATGTACCATCTTTAAGTGTGTGGATTTAAACCAGGGCATTTTCAACACATTCTCATGCTTCTATAGATTATTTTTAAGAGCAAACTTAAAGGCATTCTCCATTCCCAACTTCTCGACTTAAAACAATTCTCAACTGTCAAAGGAAAAGCTCCTACCTCACTTCAGCAACGGAGAATGTTGCTGTAAATCCATTCTGACCAGCCAGTTTCTCAAGCCCCATTTTGAAAACTGACAACTGGTCACTACAGTGTTATGCTTTTTTCCTTCTTTTTATTAAAAACAAAGCAAAAATGCACCCTTTAAGACAGCAACTCTGCAAACATACAGGAGGCATCCCTGTCTTCCAAAGGCAGGGCCTGGAACAGCTGCCTCCCTGTCACTCAGCAAGTGCTGGGCCTCACACAGCGCCAAGGTGGACCCAGAACCCACTTGTATCGTGCACACATAGAATGGTAAGAAGTAACAAGAAATCACAAAGTGACATCAAGCACACAGAAGAGATGAATGATTTGGCATCTTAAATTCCCTGGTCCCTCCAAAATGTCTAATATAGACAGCTTTGTGACAGTCTGAACAAATTGTAATTGGCCACACACCAATATATATTTTTTAAACATAATCTCAAATATGGTATGATTTAGATTCTGTCTTGGGCTGAGTGCTACATTAACCATCAGTGAGGGGGTTTAGTGCAGGATTACTCTTTTAAAAAATTAAAGTCTGGTAGTACTCAGGAGGCTGAGAGCACAGGCTCCCTGGCTCCCATGAGCCACTACACTCGGCTAAGAATTAAGCAAGACCCTTGGCGTTTGGCTGGTGCTGCAACAAAGCCATGCTGCAGGCAGGCTGCCCGACGCACGCTGGCCTTGCTTAGTGTTTGCTGTGAAAATGCAGGCAATGCTCAGGAAAGAATCTCCAGGCTCTTCACCCTATCACCTGATTTAGAAAATGATATCAAGATGGCTGCTGCTGCAATCCGCTGTCCTCTGCAGCTGATCCGGGCCTCATCAGGGATCACCACTGCTTACTAACTGAGGGAGTCCAGCAATGCACCCCCAAAGAAGGAGGACTGTGGGCAGACGCAGCTCCCATCCACCTGAGAGCTGAGGGGAAGCCGTTCACATGAGTGGGAAGGGTGCAACTCTGCTGAAGGTCAGCAGAAGGGCCGAGGCAGCGGACGGGGCTCGGATGCACGTTCACACGGAAACGGGTCCCAGGAGGACACGGAGCTCCGGGGGACGTGTGCTCGACAAAGTCCTGAGCTTGTTTTCATCGCAGTTAGACAGAGAATGGCCTCATGTTTCTCAGTTACCTGGGGAAGAACAGTGAATATTCTCTGTGGAAGAGCGTGTCTAATGTAGTGATGCTGCTCTGCTAGTGTCGGGGAAGCGTCCCCCGCAGAGCATGTGCACGTGGGCACATGCACACAGGAGTCTTGACTTTCCCATTATAAATTTCCCAAGTCAGGCCGCATCCTCATCTTTCATCTGACACAGAAGCTGATGCCAACGGCCAAGGGGCAAAAGGGCTGCCTGCTTCTTCAGTCCAGTCAGTGTCAGGGCTGCCTTCAGAGCTGCTCTTCACCCGGGGAGAGGGTTCTCCCTGCACCTGCACAGCCCCTGGACTCCGCCAGGGGCTGCCCCTTACACGGACTTGGAATCAGTGTCTCTTTTGCTGATGAGCACCTCCAGGAGCCTCAGCTTGGCTTTGATATGCTTGTACTCACTGTACTCTTCAGCCATAGGAGCGCGGTCTTCTTTCTGGACATTTCTAAGGGAAAATAAGGAAAAGGGGGCTAAGGATCACTTTTTGTCTCTCCCAGATGATGCTGTTCCTCAGGCATCATGTGAAAACTTTGCAGATTGTCAACTTACAGAAGCAGTAAGTGGCACTTGGGATCAAGACTGGAGCTGGATTTAGACAAGTAACGAAAAGCTCCCTCCCTCAGAAGGCACCATGGGCCTGAGTTTTTACATATAGTAGCCTGTTTGTTGACCACCCAAGGGACCGTAACTGGTCAACACATAGAGTAACGAGGCCTACTGTACTGATACGTACACGTGGTACAAGCCTGGTCTGTGAAAATTAGGTCAACTTGAGGAGGTGGCTAGCTATGGAGTTAATCTGGCATGTTGTAGAATGATCAGACAGACTAAGAAATGCAAATTCTCTCTGTTGTCAACTATGAATTCATATTAAGAGTTTCTATACACTGAAGTCCTTTATTCATACTTAATGTTGAGCCATTAAATGTCTCATTAGTATTTGGTATACCAGCAACTTACAGGTTTTTCCACAACAGTTAATACTCCTACTTATTATAGCAGTAGTCTTGGATTCAGTAGTTGGATCACATGATACTAATATGCCTTTATAGTTTACTGAGTAATTTTATCTGCATATAACGTTTATAGCCACAAGTATTGAGAGCTTATCAGCCCTGTGGTAAGCACTTTGTATTCATGATCTATTATAACAAAGAGAAATTGTATTTCTTAGTCTGTGTGATCATCATAACCCTTTTTGGCAGCAGGGACCAGTTTCATGGAAGAAAATTTTTCCATCAACGGTGGGCACAGCCTACGTCCCTTGCACGTGTGCTCCTACGAGACTGTGATGATGCCACTCATGTGACAGGAGGTGGGGCCCAGGTGCTGATGGGCGTGACGGGAACGGCTGTAAAGACAGATGAAGCTTTGCCTGTTCACCCGCCACTCACCTCCTGCTGGGTGGCCCGGTTCCTACCCTGTCTGTGGCTGAGGGTTGGGAACCACAGCCTTATAACACCTAGGGGAAAGGGTGCTGTTGTCCACATTCTACACAGGACGGAACCAGGAGAAGGAAGGAATCAGCCCCCCTGCATAGCCACTGCCCCCCACCACTGTGCAGTTTCACATTTCTCTGGGAAATGCCAATGGCTTCCTTTCCTTGTTATTAAAGACCACATGCGGGTGGGGGAGATGCATGGGGCTGAATTTGTTTCATGAGCTAAAAATAAAGTGACTTTGCTCATACCCTCCCTGTTCTAGGAAAGGCTTCTAGTGGCTTCTCAGCAGAGGGGAGGGCAGGACAGGGCAGGAAATAGATCTGGACACCTGGCGCCCAGTCCCTGCTACTCTCTTTCAGGGGCTTTAGTCTCCCCAGAGGCATCAGAAAGGAAGGCAGATCTTACGATATCCCACCTCCCCTGTGGTTCGGTTTCCACCAGTTACACTTAAAACGTGTGTGGGCTACTAGGATGATTCTAGGATCACAGGCGTGAGCCACTGCACCTGGCCTGTATTTTCTAAATATCCTGCAATATATGAGGAATGAAAAGCAAATATTTAAGTATAAAAATGTATAAATCTTGAGAAAGTCATTATAGAATAAGTCCCAATCAGTGGTCTTAAAAGTAAATTAATGCAGTAATTGAACTAATCTGAAATGCAATGCAGTTTAAATGCCAAAGTTCCTCAGATATGAGGTATCCGTGCATAAGGTGACTCTAATGATATAAGAAAGGGAAAATATGCTTAGTAAAAAGTCTGGAAGGAAACCCGTTAACACAGTATTCTGATCTGTCTTTGGGTATTATTATTTGGGGAATTATTTATTTAATCTGCTTATCTATATTTTCTTTCTCTTTTTTTTTTTTTTTTTTTTAGACAGAGTCTTGTTTTGTCGCCCTCGGTAGATAGAGTGCCATGGTGTCATAGTTCACAACAACCTCAAACTCTTGGGCTTAGGCGATTCTCTTGCCTCAGCCTCCCGAGTAGCTGGGACTACAGGTGCCTGCCACAACCCCCAGCTATTTTTTAGAGGTGAGGTCTTACTCTCACCTAGGCTGGTCCCGCACTCATGAACTCAGGCAATCTACCTGCCTCAGCCTCCCAGAATGCTAGGATCACAGGTGTGAGCCACTGCACCTGGCCTATATTTTCTAAATATCCTGCAATGTATGAGGCATGAAAAGCAAATATTTAGGTATAAAAATGTATAAATCTTGGAAAGTCATTATAGGATAAGTCCCAATTACAGTACTTAAAAGTAAATTTATGCAATAATTGAACTAATCTGAAACGCAATACATTTTAAATGCCAATTATGGTGTTTTAGTTCATCCCAACTTTTAAGAAGTATGAAAGAGGATGCAAAGAGAAATTATATTTACGTAATTTAAATAATCCAGATTAAAATAAAACCAATTTGAAATGATAAAATCGAATTCCAATGTAAGCAATGCAAATCTTTCTTTGGGCTCCTGCTATGATTTTTAAGATATTCTGTGTGCAGTCACTTGTAAACATGAAATATGATTCCTCAGCATGAGGTCATATGAAGATGATTAAATTTTGCCTTAGACCTCCCTGAAGAAAGGCAACCTATCAACCAGGTGGACTTTCTGCTTCTCATATATACTGTTCATTCAAACTTGGCAACCGTCATCTTTGTTTTGTAAAATGAACTTAAAAAAATCAGTAAGATTTAGAGTTTCCTTTTCCTTCTTTCTTCCACTAGTTTCTTTTTTCTTTTTCTTTTTTTTTTTGTAGAGACAGAGCCTCACTTTATCGCCCTGGGTAGAGTGCCGTGGCGTCACACTGCTCACAGCAACCTCCAGCTCTTGGGCTTAAGCGATTCTCTTGCCTCAGCCTCCCGAGTAGCTGGGACTACAGGCGCCCGCCACAGCGCCCGGCTATTTTCTTGTTTTGCAGTTCGGCCGAGGCCGGGCTTGAACCCGCCACCTTCGGTATATGGGGCCGGCGCCCTGCTCGCTGAGCCACAGGAGCCGCCCGAGGTCTTCTTTCTTTACTATCTTTTTCTTGGGGGTTTGTCTCTTTCTCTTTTTATCTGATGTTTCCTCGAATGCTCCCTGATGCCTGTGGGTTGGGGACTAATAAGAAGTGTTTGAAGTGATTACTGGTACTCAAACTGATACTTTGTCCCCATTTTTCTGCAGGAACACGTCTGCCCTTGAGTGTGCCAAAGAAAGCAAAGGGAGTCACCATCCGCTTTCTTCTGCTTACAGCACAGTTCTCAAAGGGCTACGAGACGCCTGGAGGGACAGGAGGCTGTTACTGTGCTGCGTGTCTTTGCCTTTGAGATTACGCTGAGTCACGTTGAAAGAAGTACTTCCAAGAAAGCAAACCCCAAGGAGGGGAGCAAGAGGACCTTGCTGTTCAGATATGATTAGATTTGGGGAATTTAGAGAATAGTTCAGTGGAGAGAGAAGAAAAAGAAATCATCATTTTAGGCAGTTATAACTTTTCACTGAAGCACGTCCCTACAGCTGGTACCAAAAAGAAAAATTAACAACATGGATAAAAGTGGTCTCACTTCCGCTAAGTTCTGTGTGGTCCCTTGTCCAGCCTATACTCACAGGGACTTTAAAAAAAGGATTTATGGAACTAATCTGGGCCTGCATGGGCCGAGGCACTGAAGAGTGAAACAGCAGCTTGCTGTGAGCAGACGATGAGTTCAAGGTGGCAAGGAAGGCCTTCTGCCTCTTATCAGGGCCTCTGATTTTTTTTTTTTTTTTGTCAGTGATGACATACACATGGGACCGAGGACTCAGAAGTTTCAGTTGCCAGTTCACAGCTGGATTGTCTCTCTGCTTAGATATAATGCCAGGGTTGTGTCCAAGAAATCTCTGACCTTTATTTAGGCCAGGTCATGTCAGACCTGACACACACACCCCCATATGTGCAGCGTGTAGACATTTGCACAGATGTGGATTATCTAGAGTGCAGATTCCCCCTTCCCTTTGGAGGTGGCCCTGCCCTCGTTCCATGTCCTATGGGGCTTTGGTTTGCTGCTGGCTGTGCCCTGTAGCCAACTATGTGGGCCACACCAACTCTGGGGCTCCTGTCCCACCCATGCTGCTGGGCGGCGGTGCAGTCCTGGAGTCCTGCTTTCCTGGCATCATTGTAGGCCAGGGCATGGCTGCGTCTTCCTCATTCTGGGCATTAGTGTGTCAAGGAAAGCCACAGATCCTATTGGGTCAGAGCGCAGGCCTCAAGAGTGAAACCCGGGCTCTACACTTTTATCTCTTGAGACAGAGTCTCACTTTGTTGTGCTCAGTAAAGTGCCATGGCATCATACCTCACAGCAATCTCAAACTCTTGGGCTCAAATGATTTTTTTGCCTCAGCCTCTCAAGTAGCTTGGACCACAATTCCTGGCTAATTTTTCAATTTTTAGTAGTGATGGGGTCCTGCTCTTGAGCTCAGGCAACCTGTCCATCTCAGCCTTGTGGAGTGCTGGGATTACAGGCATGAGCCACTGCACCCGGCCGAGGGCTCTATGCTTTTGCAAACCCTATAACCTCTGTGCATCTGTTCCTCATGGGGTTGTAGTGAAGAGTCAATGAAATTACCCAGAAGAGGACCAGAAAACACAAAGGATTACAATTGTCAGAGTCCTGGGTCAGCCCAACACTACTTTGATCCTCCACCCCTCCCTTTTTTGGCCTTCTTTCCTTTAGCTTCAGGAAGCTGACAGAACCAGCCTGGAGCTTCAGTAGGGGTAGGAGAAAGTGGAGGGAGGGCTTGTGGAGAGGGTCCCAGCTCTCCAAGTGCAGATGCCAGCTTGTACCCTGTCCCGGCGTGCCTCGGCCTCCGCTCCTTGGCTCCTGAGGACACCGCATGCTAGGGACCTGAAGTGTAAGAACTTACGGTGGCGTGCCCAGTTCCATTCTAGATCAGACTGAAGGCTCCAAAGAAGCTCATCCTTTTTTTTTTTTTTTTTTGGAGATAGGATCTTGCTCTGTCATCTGGGCTAGAGGGCAGTGGCATTCTCATAACACAGTCCAGCCTCAAATTCCTGGGCTCAAATGATCCTCTTGCTTCAGGCTTCAGAGTAGCTGGGAGTAAGGGCACGTACCATGACACCTGGCTAATTTTTCTATTTTTAGTAGAGATGGGATCTCATTCTTACTCAGGCTGATCTTAAACTCCTGGCCTCAAGTGATCCTCCCACCTGGGCCTCCCAGAGTGCTGGGAGTACAGGTGTGAGTCACTGCACCTGGCTAGAAATTCATCTTTTCTTTAATGCTAGAAATAACATCTAAGTGGAGAGCACCAGATTTCGCCTTATCAAAAAAAGAAAAAATTTTTCGGCAGAGCCAGGATGGCCACACCTGGGGAGGAGGAGGAGTCACAGGTTAGAGTTTATTGCAAATGTTGTTGAAAGAACTCTGGGCCACACCTGGGGAGGAGAAGGTAGTCACAGGTGAGAGTTTATTACAGATGTTGTTGGAAGGTAGCAAGAGGACAAGGTGTCTGTAAGGCTGGATCCCAATCTATGGAAGGAAGTTCTGTGGGGGCATCATCATTTGCTTGCTTATTTTGCACCTTTACTTGCTTCGCAGTTCTCTGTATTTCCCATTTTAGGACATGTTTGGTTGGATGGTAGCAGAGCCAGTGGCATGCCTAGATCAGAATGAAGCTGGACCTTCCCTCCTCCCTCAAGACCTCAGCTTTTCTTTGGAATGCTCCATCATTCATTCAGCAAATACCTATCACCTGCTATGAGTCAGGGCCGGATAAGGCATGGAGGAGGAAATAGTGTGGATGGAATGTGAACCCTGCCTTCAAGGAAATTTCATTCTGGTCTAGGCAGACAGTCACTTAAGGCAGAGACAAGTATTTCTTTTGTAAAAGAATATTTATTGTTTGGAAATTTTGTTTTCTTCATTTGTAAGCATTCAAACAATATTAAAAGTACCTAATAAAGTAGACACTACTGAAATTCTGCCCACTGTGAGACAATCACCTTTATGCATCAAATATATATACGTACATGAAATAGATATGCTCTAAATGTAAAGTGATGGGACAATTTCTATCGGCTATGGTAAGCACAATGTAGACAAATATCTAGGGCATCGGAAGAGTAGAGAGTCAGGTGGGAAGTGGGGTCCAGAAACACTTCCTTGGAGGAGGTCCTAAGAACATTCTATATCCTTCCCTGCCTCCCCAGATCTATAGCTCCAAACCTAATTCTCACTGCTGTTTCTATTGTCTCTGCTTAGAAACATGATCTTGCCTCTTCCCACTCAAATCCAAAAGCAAATTTATTGCTTCCAACACAGAGATATGAGTAAAATATAATATAATGAAAACCCACATACCATTACCCAGCTTCATCAAATCTTAATATTTAAGCCATATTCTCCAGAGAATTCTTTAAGAGAAATTACCCGTTACAAATACAATGAGGCCTTCTGCGTACCCTTCCTGTAGCATTTTCTCTCCCCAGAGGGAGTCATCTTCATGAAATCAGCCCTTATTATTTCCATTCACATTTTTTTATTTTTGCCACATATGCTGTGTATCCATAAAAATTGCAAAGCATTGTCTCGCTTGTTGTAAAAGTTTATGTAAATGATGTCTTATCGTAAATGTCCCACTGTGTCCTAGATCTTTTTTCAACGTTGTTTCTGGTATTTATTTAAAGTTGATCAGTGTAGCTCTAGTTCTTTCATTTTTATCTTATTTAATATTTATTTATTTATTTATTTATTTTTTGCAGGTCTTTCTTTTTTGGTCGGGGCTAGGTTTGAACCTGCCACCTCTGGCATATGGGGCTACCCCTACCCCTTTGAGCCACAGGTGCTGCCCAATATTTATTTTATTTATTTAGAGACAGAGTCTCATTCTGTCAAACTGGGCAGAGTGCCATGGTGTCAGCCTAGCTCAAAGCAACTTCAATCTCTTGGGCTTAAGCCAACATCCTCTTGCCTCAGCCTCCCAAGTAGCTGGGACTACAGGCGCCTGCCACCACGCCCGGCTGGTTTTTCTATTTTCAACCAACCCAACAGGTTTGGTGTGAGGATTCTAGTAAAAGGAAATTTTTTGAAATACACAGACAGTCCTAATAACATCTATCTTTACAACTTAGAGGCACACACAATTTATAGCATTAAGAACTATTTAGACTGTAGAGTATGCTGATGTTAACTAATGTTGGTTTAGCATGATATTCACCAGGAGGCAATGCAGGCGATCGATATAGTGGCTACCACCTAAACGTGAATACACATGTTTCCATGAGGATACTCTAGAACATTCCCAGTGCATGTTTCTTCTCTCCTCTTCCTCCTCCACCCAGGATCTCAGCGCTTGTGTTTTATGATCATAGGCTACAACCTTGGCCGCTGTGTCCTAAAGCGACTGTTTAATTTCACATCACTAACTTCACTCTCATGCACATATGGAATCGAAATCATCGGTAATTCATTATTTTGACATCCATTTCTCAAGCATCCTCGGTGTCGTATCCTCCAGCTCAGGCTGGGGAGACAATAGGGAATGCGGAAGAGCACATTGCTGCTGCTGCCTGGAGGAGTGGCCCACAGGGACAGAGAGAGCCGGGGAGCAGGCTGGGAGAAGTAGCAATGTACCACACCAAGCAGAGGAAATAAATAGAAGCGGGAGGCAAGGTGCTTCCTTGGGAGCCGAGACCTTCCAGAGAGGAGGTGGCTGCAGCACAGGACAGGTGACACGTTCAGGGGGCCAGACATGCAAGGTCTTTGTATTGGTCAGCTCCTGCTGACAGCACAGAGTGGGCACCTGAACAATAAACATTTATTGTCTCACAGTTCTAGAGGACAGAAGTCCCACGTGAAGGTGCTGTCAGGGCTGGTGTCGCCTTGCCTTGTGGGTGGCCATCTCCTCCCTGTACCCTCACTCGGTCGTCCCTCTGTGAGGGTCTGCGCCCCACCTCCTCTCCTTACATGCAGACCAGCCCTATTGGGTTAGGGCCCACCCTGATGGCCTCATTTCAAGTTAATCACCTCTTCAAAGACCCTATGTCCAAATACAGTCCTGTTTTGAGGTCCTGGAGATTAGGGTGTCAACACAGGGATTTTGGAAGGACACAATTCTGTCCTAACAGCCCTGTGGTCCAGGAGGCATTTGGATTTCATTCTAAGCATAGCTGGTCGAGGAAACTGAGGGATGTGCAGTAAAGTCTAGGCTGATATAACAAGGTGACCCAATGACATTTAGCAGCTTCAAGGATAAAGATGTTTATTCTTCTTGCAAGTTTTGATCCCGAATGGATAGGTGCCTTCTGCCTCCTCACCGGGAGCCCAGACTAGCCCATTCTCAGTAAGTGACACGTGTCGCTTTCAACGGCAACCCATGGGTTACAGCTGAGTCCCATGGGCACACTTGGCTGCAGAGAAGCCAGGAGGTTCTAGCTCTAGCTGTCCAACCTCGTGTCCAGGAAAGAGCAGAGAGAAAAACCAGGGACAATTAGGCGGGCAGAGGCTGCCACATCTCATTCTTCAGCAATGCTGGAGGAAAGAGCACCTTGGCTTGGTTTCCTGCGCTATCTCTGCCAACGCGTTCCATTTTGCATTTGCTCCTAGGAGTTGTCTGCGAAAGGAGAATGCGTCCTGCTCTTCCAGTGAGGCCTTGGGCTGAGATGTGAGGCTGTTGTTGGGAGGGGCTGGCCAGGAGACGGAGCTCAGGATCCTGGCTTGGCAACTGAGGGCTGGAAGTTAATTGAGCGGAAATGCGAGTTAGTCAATTGTCATTCGAGTCAGACCATACGCCTGACACACTATATCATCAAAACCGAAGCATCCTGGGAAAGAATGATTATCCCATTCATTATGCTCAGCGTCTTTGGACACTTCAAAAACGCCAGATTACACAGTTGCCGGTGTGGAACCCGGAAAAGATAAAGTTATAATTGAAAGCTACTTACGTGATATATTTTGAATGACTTCAACTTTCTACTGGGAGGCATGTTAAGAAACTTCAAATAATTGTTTTTGGCCAGAGCTAAATTTAGAACCCCTGAGATGGATGGCTCTGTCCTGCCTCTGCTCCTGTAATACTAATGGTTTCCTGTGGTTTCAGAGGAGCTGCCAGTTATAAAACATGGTACCTACTGTGTGCACCACCCTCAGGCCCTCATAATCCAGGCAGTATTCCCGGGGAGGGTTGCCAGATTTAGGGGAAAAAAAAATAAAGACTACTCAGTTATATGTGAATTCCAGATACATTATAAATTTTGAAAGTAAATGTGGGTCTGCTATCTTGCACCAGACCAATTTGTACTAAAAAAAAATTTGTCTGAAATTCAAATGTAACTGGGCATCTTGCATTTTATTGGGTGACCCTAACTGGGAAGTAGGTGGCACCATCTCCAGTTTTCAGATGAGGAAATGGAGAGTCAGAGACTCTTCCTCGGGCACACGCAGTTGGTAAGGAGTTCAGCAGGATAACACCTCCCCGTGTGGCCTGACTTACCTCCTCATTCACCTCTCCTCTGCTGGGGGGGTGAAGGGCCACTTCCTATCCGAACCCTTACTGACCAAATGTGGAAACAGCATTTACCAAAACTAAGGCTTGCTGAGCACCTACTGTATACCTATAGGCAGCTCAGCCTTTCCCCATGTGAGATCTGGCCACTAGCAAGTGGTGCAAAAACCGATTTTAGGCAGAACAAGCTCGAATGTTTTAAAAATAGCTTTGTAGACCCCTCGTCCATAGCTCAGCATCTAGGGTCCCAGCCACATATACTGGAGTTGGCAGGTTCAAACCTAGCCCAGAACTATCAAACAACAGTGACAACTATAACAACAACAAAAAATAGCCGGGTGCGTGGCAGGTGCTTGTAGTCCCAGATACTTGGGAGGCTGAGGCAAGAGAATCGCTTAAGCCTAAGAGTTTGAGGTTGCTGTGAGCAGCAATGCCATGGCACTCTACCCAGGGTGACATAGTGAGACTCTGTCTCAAAAAAAAAAAAAGCTGTTTATTGTTTTAATGAGTTATAGGAAAAACATGAGTTCCCTCCCAGCCCTCATCCTTTGGGCATTGTAGCTGAGATGGCTCAGGAGGAGTTATAAATTGGGTCTGGCAAAATTGAACAGGTGGCCTGCAGGTGATGGAAGTTGGTAAAAACTGCATTCCTTCCCTAAAGGTGCCTGACCTCAGCACCATTACCTATACCATCAGTGATGGTTCATTACCAAGTTCAACTTCTGGTAATGAGGCATCTGGTTTACAAGTATTGAACACTCACTTGGCTCTAGCCACTGTCTAATACTAGATTCATGTACCCATTTTGCAGCTGGAAAGTCTGAGGCCAGATGAGTCTGAGACCAAATACTGACCCACTGGATTTGGTCCTGGCTCTGTTTGACTCCATCTGCCTCATTCCAACCCAGTACCTCTTACTGGAGGGAGATCCTTGGCACTGTCGCAAGATATTATTGGTGTTGGAACTGGGAGATGCTCCTGGCATCAAGTGGGTAGAGACTGGGGTGCTACCCAACATCCTACAAAGCCCAGCATGGTACCTGCTGCACAGAATGGTCCAGCACATGTGTCAATAGGGCAAAGGTGCTCGCCTCGAGCCACAGTTCCCACCACACTTGACCTCCACATCACCCTAAAGAATTACAAACCTGCTTTTCATCAAAAAAGAGGTTCCTGGCTGGGCTTGGTGGAGCACTTGGGAGGCTGAGGTCAGAGGACAACTTGAGGCCATAGGTTCAAGACAAGCCTGGGCATCATAGCAAGATCTCATCTTGACACAAAATAATCAGCCAGGTGTGGTGGCACACTTCTATAGTCTCAGCTGCTCAGGAGGGTGAGGCAAGAAGATCACTTGAGTTAAGGAGTGTGAGGTTGCAGTGAGCTGTGATGACACCACTGCACTGTACTCTGGGCAACAGAGCAACACTCTGTCTAAAAAAAAAAAAAAAAATAGTAGTGGTAAGTGTGGGGATCAGTTGAAGAAATAATTCATTCTGTGTGGGAGGGCTAGCAAAGGCTTCATGGGGCAGGTGGCAGTCTAGGTAGGTCTAGAAAAAGAAGCAGGTATCAGGGAGAAGCAGCAGGCATCAGCAGGGTCGGACGACGCACTGAGTTGGGGAATTCAAAGAATAGCAGGTAGCTGTGGGCTCTGACGCTGTAATACTCAGGTTTTTGTGGACCTGAATACTACCTGGAGAACTTTTCTCTCTCTCTCTCTTTTTTAATGAGGACTCTGTTCCCATTTATTTAAAATTATAAAGCCATGAAAGTTGTCAATCTGCAATTTCCCTTACTTCATTTACTTCCCAAGGCAAAGGAAGCACATTACATTAGTGTTGGATACATGTATGATACACACACGTAACCTGTGTAATTATTTAGTAAATTTCAGGTTGTTATGGGAGACCTTTTTTCAAGGTAGGCGCAGTGGTCAGCACTTTAAATTGTCACGCAGGTGCTTGACAGACCACTCTGAGAAATATGGTTCTAGGCAGCACTTACAGATTGAGCTGGAACAGACATGTTCAACCTGTGGGTGGCAACCCCCTGGAACTGTATTAAAGGGCCGCAGCATCAGGAAGGTTGAGAACCACTGAGCTAGAAACTCAGAATCCATCAGGTGAAGGATATTTATGCTTGGCTGAAGAGTTAGAGATCTTATTTTTTTTTGCAGTTTTTGGCCAGGGCCAGATTTGAACCTGCCACCTCTGGCATATAGGGCCAGCACCCTACTCTTTTGAGCCACAGGCGCCGCCCAGGATCTTATTTTAACTTAAAGACAACTTCAGACTCTCTTCAGGGGACATCAAGATGCAATCTCCCAAAATTAAAATAGAGATGTTTCTGGACATTGAACTCGGAAAAGATTTCCGATAATGAAATTCGAGCCATTTTGACAATTGCACTGGATCAGAGGTGATGGCAGAATTTAATCCATAAATTTGGGGTGGTGATTAGAGCCCCAGGATCAGCTGCGGACAGGGAAGCTAGTGAGGCCAGCATGAGGTTGACTGTATTTCCAGGGCTTGACTTGTGCCTGTTGGAGACTTAGACCAAATGTCCTTTTCTTCTTTTTGGTGGAAAACTTAGCTGATGGTGTTGGGAAACTGGTGAATGATTCTTTCAGGCCGAAGAAACAAGTCTATCTGCCTTAATAGCATTTTGGAAAAAACAATCAGTGGACATAACATCATAAATAATACAATTTCTATTTTCTGATTTACTCATTTAAAAGTTAATTCTTATCATAAAATGAGCAGCCATTTTTTTTTTTTTTTTACAAAATTTAGGAAAACACTGAAAAGTAGAAGGGAAAAAATTATTTCTTACTTTCCAAACCAAATCCATTACTTCTTCAGCTGTGAAATGAAAATTATTTATTATTGAATGTTATTTCTAGTTTGGACTGACTTAGAATGCAAATAACTCCAGCTTATCTCAGAGAATGTGACTTTTTCCCTCCAATGGAGTAGACCTGAATTAATGACCTAGTTTAAATTATATTCAATTTGACAAATATCTGTTGAATGCTTGCCATGTGCATGGGTCTGAGTTGGAGGCTGTGTGGCTACAGAGATTAATAAGACATAGCACTGGACTTGAGCAGGTGATAAGCTAGAAAGGGAGATAGATTTGTGTAGAGCAAGATGTGGGGAGAACCCCAAGGTCAGCGCAGATAGAAGCTCATTCCTGCTGGTTTGTTGATGTGGAAGGCAGGAGGGTGGAAAATGAAAATAGAGAGTTTGAGAATGTGGCTTTTGAGCTGGAACTGAAAGGACACCTTGGCGTTGGACTGCAGAAATCTTCAGAAAAATATCAAAGATTTGAAAATATATGGGACTTGTCTTGGCAAAGGTGGCTATTGTCTGAGTGTGTAATGACTGGGGCATGACTCATCAGAATTCTAAGTAGCTGCTCTACATAAAAGAAGGGGACTGGGAGGAGAAGGGGGCTTTGGAAAGCAGGGAGGGTCACTGCCACAGGGGTGACAGCCAGGGACAAAGGAGGAAGTGCAGGGGAGCAATGTGGCAGGGAGGCAGGGAACTGGGTGCATATGTGTGCATGGTATGTGCGTATATACCTGTAGGCATTTGTACATGCATGTGCGTATGTGTGTGTGTAGCGCATTTTTCTTTTAACTCATCAGATTCCTACAGAACAAGTGCATCTGTGTACACGTGTATGTGCATCTGTGTGATGCAGCTTCTCAAATCCATGTGCCCCCTTTCTCCTCTTTAAGATTATCTTTTAAGAATTTGGTGTTAGGCTTGGTGCCTGTGGCTCAGCGGGCTAAGGCGCCAGCCATGTACACCTGAGCTGGCGGGTTCAAATCCAGCCCCAGCCCGCCAAACAACAATGGTGGCTGCAACCAAAAAATGGCTGGGTGTTGTGGCAGGTGCCTGTAGTCCCAGCTACTTGGAAGGTGGAGGCAGGAGACTCACTTGAGCCCAGGAATTGGAGGTTGCTGTTAGCTGTGATGCCACAGCACTTTATCCAGGATGACAGCTTGAGGCTCTGTCTCAAAAAAAAAAAAAAAAGAAAAAAAGGAATTTGGTGTCCATTTTGGTTTTTTTGGATGTGTTGACATGCAGAGTCCAATGGCCAGTTTGACTTTCTGTATAATTTTTAATGTTGAGCCCTGAGAACTTTCCAATGAATTGAGGTATATTTTTATTTTCTTGTTGTCACCCCATGTAGTAACAGACCTGGCAAGAAAATCCCTAAAGGCCCCTAACTGTTTTAGGCTGAGTCCCTGTCCATCTCAAACCCTCCCTTATTGGTTTAATTCTGAGAGCAGTTTACAAGGAAGTTCACTGAGTTCCCTGACTCCCTAGCCAGCTAAACAATGGTAAAAACTTACTCAAGCAGAGTTTCCCAGGTTACTGAGTTTACCAAGCTATTGGGTTTTCCAAGTTGTCCCCCTGGTTATTGAGTTACCCCCCCCCCGGAGCTGCCATGCAGCACCCCCTTGAGCCAACTACCTGACTGTAACCCCGCCCTGTAACTGGCCATGTTCCGCTTTTGTACATGCTTGCTTTGCCACATCAGCACAAAAAGAGGATAAAAGGCTGCCTGCATTTCTCTTTGGGGCCATTTGCCCTTTGGGGCAGCAGTCCGCCTGTGCAGATGTAATTAATGACAACCTAATTTGGGCCGTTTGCACTTGGGGGCAGCAACCCTCCTGCACAGGTGTAAATAAATTATTAACTGATTTGTATCCAAAGTAGGGTCCGTTTTTTTATGGGTGGCCACAGTTACAACACCCGCATCAGTTATCTTTTGCCATGTAACAAAGCACCCAGAACTGTGGGTAAACAGCATTGTTTAGTTGTTTACGACCCTGTGGGTCAGGGATTTGGTCCCTTGCATGAGGGAGGCTTGGTGGTCTCTTCCCTGCAGCCCCTTACCCCATGGTCTCTTACCCTTTGGGGTCTTTCTCTCCATGTGGCCTCTCTTTTCCCCAGGAGTTTGGGTAATAAGAGAGAAAAAGTGGAAGCTGCAGGCCTCTTAAGTTCTGGAGCATGTGCATTGCCACTTGCACCATGTTCAGGTGACCAAAGCCAGTCCCAACGCCAGCCTACCTTCAAGTAGCAGGATGCTAGATACCACCTCTCTCTTGCTCTCTCTCTCTTTTTTTTTAGGCAGAGTCTTACTTTATTGCCCTGGGTAAAGTGCCATGCTTACTTTATTGCCCTGGGTAAAGTGCTATGCTGTCATAGCTCACAGCACCCTCAAACTCTTGGGCTCAATTGATTCTCTTGATTCCCAAGTAGCTGGGACAACAGGTGCCTGCCACAATGCACAGCTATTTTCAGAGACTGGATCTCACTCTGGCTCAGGCTGGTCCTGAACTTATGAGCTGAAACAATCCATTAAATTTAGCCCACAGTGCAGTCCTGGCTCCGTACCTGCCCCACAGCCAGCCTGAGGGCTCTGTGAATGCGGCAGGGTGAGAACTCCGCATGACCCAATCTCCATGGACCATCTCTCCCCATCTAGGGAAGAATTCAGTTTTCCAGAGAATTAAGACATCTGTCGGGAGCAGGGTTCAACATCAATTTCTTTCCAGTGGGACCCTGTGAAGGAGTTTCTTAGGCTTTTCCACTCTACTAAGTTTCCACAATGTGGCTTAAGCCTGCCTGTTCATCCAAAATATCTCACTCACCACTAGCAGGGAATTTGCTTTCTGCGATGCTGACTTCAGACTTGCAATGCCACTTTCTCTCTGCAGACCACCTTGAGTTGTTCCAGGAGGGGCTTTGTCCCTCAGACCTGAAACTTTCCCAATGGCTGTCATACTGAGTGGCAGTCTTGGCTGGGTTCTGAGGTGCTTATTTAATCCATAATGTGCCTGAGCCCCCATGGACACACTTGGAAACCCCAGGCAAACTCTTTCCTCACTCTGAAACAGAGTTGTATTCCCTGAATCAACCCCAATGCCACAAAACCTTAGTGAATATCAGTTTTATTTGAATTGTCCTGGCGAGATGGTGGTGAGGGAACAAGAGCCTGCTTCCCGATGATCTAGTTCTCCAGAGTTCATCTTAGCCAGCGTCCCTACGAGCTACATAGTGCTCTTTTACCTCTGACCCTTGACCTCCCTATTTTCCCAGAGCCTAAGCAAGCCTCAGTGTTACTGGAGGCTGGCACCCCATTTATCTCTATTGTTATCCTAAGAGACAAAGGCACAGAACTCTTTCGTTAAATATAAAATCTGAGCATCAGGTTAAATCCATAAAAATGGAATGTTTACCTTCTAAGAAGAAATTTATATTTTTCTTGCTTTCACAGGGAGCCTTAAGCTGACATCCCTGTTTTCATTTTAAAATGGAAAAGAGTCTTCAAACAAATCCTCTAATTCTATTTCAAGAGAAAGCCCTGGGTCCCTATTTACTAATTTATTTTGTTTTGTTTTGTTTTTTTGAGACAGCGCCTCAGGCTGTCACCCTGGATAGAGTGCTGTAGCTTCGCAGCTCACTGCAACCCCCAACTCCTGGGCTCAAGCAAGACTTCTGCCTCCACCTCCAAAGTAGCTGAGACTACAGGCGCCCACCACAATACCCGGCCATTTTTTGGTTGCAGCCGACATTGTTGTTTGGTGGGCCAGGGCTGGATTCGAACCCGCCAGCTCAGGTGTATGTTGCTGGCGCCTTAGCCACTTGAGCCACAGGTGCCGAGCCAATTTATTTTGAAAGAAGCTTTCCTCGTGGAAAGAGCAGGGCTGGAAGGAAATGCTGGGTCCTGGGAGAGGGTGTGGCCAGAAGGTGCAGAGGAGGGATCTAGGAGTGGGCTGAGGCCAATTGTTTAATGAAATGGAAAACCTCTGGGAGAATGAGAGTCTGGGTGGGGGGAGGGCGCCTACACATTCCTATCTATTTTGGTAGAGTTCAAGGGGCAGGGCCTTAGGGGTCAGAAGGTGTGGGTTCCAATCCTGACTTCATGTCTATTTGCTTAAATTTCAGAATAGTAGGCACATATGTTTTGTTTACATAATTTGTTATTCTACAGATACAAATTGAGTCAAAGTTGTTAACTGTGCCCTTCACCCAGATAGTGTGCACTGTACCTATTCTGTGAATTTACCTGGCTTCGTGTCTTCCTGTGTCCTTGACCTTTTGGAACTTCTTTTGCCTCAACTGTAAAATGGGAAGAATAACACCTGTCTCACTCTCAGAGTTGTTTGGAAGGTGAAACAATGTATCATTTATTCTTCTCTGCCTCTTCACTTTTAAGCCTTTGCACTGAATAATTTGCCAGTACTTGGGAGATTTCTCAAAGGCTTTAAAAAAAAAATTCATTCTTTATTCATTTCTTCCCTTCCACCTCCACCTGCCCCAAAACTCCCCAGAGAGAAAATGCTGAGATTTTGGGCTCCTAAATAGCTCCTGAGAGATTCTTGAGCTTCAACAGATAAGGCCAAGTATTTCTGTGTATGTTCCCAGAGGGGAGAGATAACAATAGGCTCTGTGCACAATGTCAAAGTGGTGTGTTGTGAAATAAATCTTGTTACTCGAAGAGAAAGAACAGTGTCTCTCCTTGACTTCCTAAGTGTCCCCTTCCTTATTCAGACATCCTTACCTGAGTATCAATATTTTTCTACAGTGGAAAACAGAACCTAAGAGGAGGGCTGATTCCCAGTGTGGTGTTAATCAGTTATATGTCATAATAATAAATGGTTTACCTCTTATTTTATTATCAGAATGCCAGTAAGATCAATTCTTTGGATCTAAGACAGACTGTCTATGGGTTTTTAAGTTGTTTGACCTTGAACATAGCTCTGCTGAAACAGGCTCAAGATATAAAAATCCACACCCCATACACCCGACCCTGCATGTTTTCAGGAGAGGAGCTATAATTCACATCCATGGGCGAATCGATACTCTGGTGTCCACAGCTGTGGGCAATGTCTCTGGAGTGATTGTATTCACAGTGCATACACACGGGGAAGCCCTGCTATTCCTATTGTCTTTTTGGTCAGTTAGGGAACATAAAACTGTAGACTTTGGAGACCATTCTGATTTTCTTTTTCTTTTAGAGACAATGTCTTGCTCTGTCACCCAGGCTGGAGTGCAGTGGCATGATCATAGCTTATGGCAGACTTGAACTCCTGGGCTCAAGCAATCCTCCCGTCTCAGCCTCCAGAGTAGCTGGACTGCAGGTGCATGCCACCATGCCAGGCTAGTTTTTATGTAGAGGCAGGGTCGCCCTGTGTCACCCAGTCTGTCTCAAACTCATGGCCTCAAGAGATCCTCCCACCTTGGGTCTTGGCCTCCCAAAGTTCTGGGATTGTAGGTGTGAGCCGCTGAGCCTGGCCCAGTTAATATGTATTCTGATACAGAAAGTGGAAGGATGTATTAGTGTCCTGTGTCATAGCTCTGGAGGACAGAAATCTGAGATCCAGCAGAGATAGTCCCTGTAGGCGCTTTAGGGGACAGTCCATTCCATCTGTTCCAGCGTCTCTGTCCTGGCGCTTGGGTGTGGGGCTGCATCACGCCGATTTCTGCCTATTTCTTCACATCACCTTCTCCTCTTGAACGTGTGTCTTCTGTCTCAACTCTCCTTCTGCCTCTATCTTGCATGGACACTTGTTACTGGATTTAGTCTGCCTGAATCATCCCCTCTCCAGGTCCTTAACTTTTTTTTTTTTTGCTATTTTTGGCTGGGGATGGTTTTGAACCCGCCACCTCCGGCATATGGGGCTGGTACCCTACTCCTTTGAGCCACAGATGCCACCCACACAGGTCCTTAACTTAATCGCATCTGCAGAAAGCCTTTTTCCAAATAAGGTCATATCCACAGGTTCCAGATACATTGCATTTATGTGGACATCTTTTTGGGGCGTTACTTTTGGCCTAACACAAAGGGATAAGAATGACTTCTAATTGGATGATTTGAAGATGTTTTTTCTTTATTTCCATAGTTTGATGTTTGGAAACTGTTATACTAGATGGTCCCTGGGAAAATATAGAAATAGCTTTGTGCCTACATAAGGGCTATCATTCTGCTCATTTCTTTCATTCCAGTAGTGAAATTTCACTGATTCTCAATATTTTGTAATGGGTGTGGATTTCTGAGACTCAGTTATCCCAAAAGGAAACCCTTCATGGTTTCCCTATAATTGCTGTCTCAAGCTTCATTTACCTAGAGTAAACACTCAGCTCACTGTTAAAACGTCTCCAGCTCTTCAATAATTTCTGAGTCCTTTTAGATTTAGAGCCAGGTAAGGGTTTTCCCTATGCCTTGTCCTCCTCAGTGGGGATTCTAAGCTCCCAGGTAGGGAGCAAGACTTCCGGCCAAGCCACCTGTGTTGAGGACCAGCTCCCTGTGAACTTGCGGGGGAGTCTTTGTGCTGCAGATCGGGGGAGTCTTTGTGCTGCAGATCCGGTTCTTGGGAAGCAGCGTATGAAATGCAGGATGTTGGCTAAGGAGTGCCCTGGTGACCAACACCAATAAAAAGTGGGGAATGAGCAAGAAGACATGGGGCTGTGAGGCAGGCTCAAGGCCTGGGGTAGCTCTGGAGTGAGGAGGGCTTCTCAGCAAGGCAGCTCTCTCCCTCAGAGGCAATCCCTTAATCCCAGGTAGCTGGAGGCTGTCTGCTAACAGAATGGTGGCCCTGGGGGCCTGAGTCCTTCTCAGACTGTGAATCCTGCCATCTCTCTCTTTTTTTCTTTTTCCTGCAGTTTTTGGCCAGGGCTGGGTTTGAACTCACCACCTCCAACATATGGGGCCGGTGCCCTACTCCTGTGAGCCACAGGTGCTGCCCGAATTCTGCCATCTCATGTCCATTTTCTGTCAATGTTGGATAATAGAGTGTCAAGAGGTGCCCAAGTAGACTGCTCTTGCCTCCAGGGTCTGCTAGCCCTGCCATGGTACTCAGGTGGCAGTGACAGCTTAACCTGCAATGGAAATCCTGCTTTGTCCCCTGAAAGAAGTGTCCTCTGTCTGGGGGCAGAGAGCCCGGGAAGCATAAACTCACACAGAGCACGGAGAGTGATGGCAGTGAGCTAAGGAACTGGCTGGCTGTGTGCCGCATAAGGAGTCAGAGATCTGAAGGTTTCTGATAAAGCAAGAGTTGGTGAAGAAACCAGCCAAGACCAGTTGGAGACCAGATGATGATAAAAAAAAAATCTCAGTGACTCGGTGCCCATTGCTCAGTGGTTAAGGCAACGACCACATACACTGGGACTGGCGGGTTCAAACCTGGCCCAGGCCTGCTAAACAACAATGACAGCTACAACAAAAAAATACCTGGGCTTTGGGGTGGGCACCTGTAGTCCCAGCCTCTTGGGAGGCTGAGGCAAGAGAATCGCTTAAGCCCAAGAGTCTGAGGTTGCTGTGAACTGTGGCACAATGGCACTCTATCAAAGGCAACATAGTGAGACAAAAAAAAGAAAACAAAACAAAAAATGAAAAGCCAACTTTAGTTTACCCGCACTGCTCATTATGTCTTGACTATGATGTTAGAGACACTCAAGAAACTCCCACCAGCACCATGACAGTTTACAAAGACTGGCAATTCCTGGAGGTTACCCTATATGGTTTAAAAGTTACCCCCAGTTCTGGGAACTCCTCATCCTTTTCCCAGAAATCTTACGAATAATTCTCCCTCCCATTAACATAAAATTAAATGGAAGGTGATAGGATGGCCTTACTAATAAACTATCTAACAGAGAAAAATAAACTAGCAGAAAAAAAAGGATAAGGTCACAGCACATAATTGCCTTTCAGAAGGGAAAGAGCACAGCACAACAGCCCTTTGTTTGATTAACCACCTGCGAAGTTTGTTTTTACCATACTTGAAAATAACAGATATAAGGAGCCTGATGCTGCCTAGCTCCTGCTCATGCCAGATCATGCTCCAATGACTCTGATCAGCCAGCCTCACATAGAAGAGAGAGAGAAAAAAATGAGCACAGCCATTTCACAGCTGCGTTTGCTACCAGCTGGCAGCAATTCCTTTTTTTTTTTCTTCTCCCTTTACCAAAGCTGCTCCTCTTATGTGCTGGCATTTTTCCTTTCTTCCTCTCATGTCGTGCTCCACCCATCTTTGGGGAGTAAAACATTCTTTCTTCATAGTTATTCTAATCTTCGTATTGAGAATTCTTTCTCAGCTCATGCCACGAGTTCCCGCCCTAATAGAAGGTATAAAATAAGACCCTGGACACAAGGGGCTTCTCTCCATTGCTCTGCAAGACAGCTGCTGCCCTGTCTATGGGGAAGCCTCCTTTTTTTTCTTTTCTTACTTTAATAAACTTCGTTTTGCTCTATTCTCTTTGCTCACCCTTGAATTCTTTCTGGAGTGAAGCCAAGAACCCACTAGGCCTTCAGGTTGGGGCCCAAGTTTGGGGGTCCAGTTTCCTGTATCATAGGTGGGGACACCTCTTGGTTCCCAGGCTGAGAAATCTTTTTTTAGGGTCAAGCACCATCTAAAGGTTACAATTCCAAATGGAAACTGCACTGGGGGAACCCATCATCTGAAAGTATCACTGTCAAGCTTTCACGTCTAATCTGCCATTTACCCTAGACACTGTCCCTGGCTCTACATGGTCCATTCCCACTTGTCTTTTCCTGGCTGTGGGTGGTTTCCTCACTTGTTGATTAGCATGTCATGAGTACTTGAGGGGGGCCCTCTGTAGAGCTCCAGATTCTCCCCCCAGCCTCATGCAGCTCTCTCTCCTTCAAACTCACCTCCTTGGTTCCTTGAAACTGGGATCTGTCTCCCCAGCCTAATAAGTAGCCCAGATTCTATCTGCTTCCACCATGCAACTCTCTCCTGGAAATTTTCTTCAGGGTTTGCATGAGGGCATCTCAGGGCTGTGTGGTTTGTTTCCCATCTTTCAGGGACAGCAGTCCTTTGCTGTCTCATGCCCAGTGTCTTGAAAACCATTTTCCATGCATTTGGTCCAGTTTTTTTTTTTTTTTAAAGACAGGGTCTCACTCTGGCTCAGGCTGGTCTTGAACCTCTGAGCTCAGGGCAATCCACCTGCCTCAGCCTCTCAGAGTTCTAGGATTAGAGGCGTGAACCACCACGCCTGGCTTTGGTCCAGTTTTTGATTATTTTAGCAGGGAGGGTAAATCTCAATGGTAGCAGAATTTGGGGCATTGGAAACCTAAAGGTGGAAAGTTTGC
Organism: Arctocebus calabarensis; assembly: GCA_963573935.1. Taxonomy (NCBI): domain Eukaryota; kingdom Metazoa; phylum Chordata; class Mammalia; order Primates; family Lorisidae; genus Arctocebus; species Arctocebus calabarensis. Next base: position 50,390 of record CAUYON010014028.1, read on the forward strand.
TTTTTTTCTTCCGGTTTCTCCATGATCCCATCCCTTTCAGGCAATATCAGCCTAAAATTTCATGGCCCCAAAAGTCAAAGGTCACAGGTTGAAGTCACGGCAAGAAAAACACAAACAAAAATAAATATGGCTTAACCATGTCTCTCTCATTCTGCCAAATTGTGACTCATACATTTCCTTTCACCTTAATTAAGTTTTATTTTCTTAACCCAGGAAGTGATACAGAATGTTCTGTGGGTATCTGAACTCTTCATTCTTGGTTTGTATTCTGTGGGGGAAATTGCCCAACTGCTCAGTAGTTGTAAGTCCTCTGAGAAACCAAAATTGTCCAATTTCAGAAGCTTTAAATGCAGCCTAAGGAGAGTCTGGTGCTCCCAACAGCTTTCTCCCAGGATGACTGAGATCCATATACTCTTGCTCCAGTGTTAACGGAGCAAGATCATTGTGGTTGATCTCCAAATGGCTAAGAGTTAAAATGTAATATCCATCTGAATACAATTATCATCATCACGGAAAGAACTCGTGGGATATAAGACTGAATCTGACATCTTGTAAAGAATTCATTTTTTTTGCTGTTAAAGTGGAAAACATGCCTTTATTGTATAGGCTTCCAACATGGCCATATAAAAATTCTTGGCATCTTGGTTAAACATGTATGTATTTCCTACATAATTACAGTTGTATATAACATAATTTAGCTTTTGAGAATATATTTTAAAAAATTCAATAGGTATTTTATTTCTGAGTAATGCTATACAGGATTCAGCAAAGTCTAATTTAGGCAAAACAGTACCTAATTTAGGTACAACGGTAAAAATTGAAAGTGTGTAATTGAGCTTGCAATGAAGGATATTTCCGTCTCAGCCTTTTATACTGTAATAACTCAGTGCTTTTTTTCTTTTATTTTTTTTGGTGATGGAATTTTAAAGTAAGTTCACTCCAGTCTCCAGATTCCTGTATCTTACAAGGCAAGGGAGTAGAATATAAAAATGAGATAAATACTATTATGATTAATAGCTCAGTTTGTTAGCTGCTTCCATAAAGCAAAACTTTATAATAAAAATAATGTATTAGAGGGTGGGGTGCAGTGGCTCACGCCTGTAATCCTGGCACTCTGGGAGGCTGAGGTGGGTGGATTGCTTCAGCTCAGGAGTTTGAGACCAGCCTGAACAAGAGCAAGACCCCTCTCCAATAAAGTGGCCAAGGGTTGTAGTGGTGCCTGTAGTCCCAGCCTCTCTGAAGGCTGAGGCAAGAGGATTGCTTGAGCCCAAGAGTCTGAGTTTGCTGTGAGCTGTGATGCTACAGGCACTGTATCCAGGGTGACAAAAATGAGACTCCGTCTCAAGAAAGAGGGAAGAAAAAAGAAAAGAATGTACTAGAAAGTACTCCTTTAAAGCCTTTTAAATGAAATGCTTACAAAATGACAGATGTGGTTGAAAAAATCCTCAATGAAGACAATGCAATAGACCAGCGTCCCATGAGTAAAGCTGAGCATGGCCAAGGTAGGCTGACTAGATTCCATGGAGACTGTACTCTGAAACTGGTACCAGGGTAGTCTCTAAACATCTTTAATGATTCAAAAATTCTACTTTATCAGCTATTTTAAAAATTCAGAGAAAATTCCTTTGGTTCTGACAGACTACAGTACCACCTCTTTCATTTTCAAGGAGGGTCTTATTGTCTTGTCCATCACAAAATCCAGGAACTATTTCGGGGAGGTTGTCAGGAATGGTGAAGGAGTCACAGTGCTCATTATGGTTGCCCACATGATATTCAGTAAATGGAGAGGCCCATAGCCTGTTTCATGTCCCTTAGAGAACATATCAGCTATAAAATGTCCAGAAGCTGGGTGCAAACCTAGACCAGGTAAGGATGTTATGAATATGTAAATTAAAGATTTAGTGTCCCCAAAGTAGTAAATTACAGTGTCACAAGTGATCTGGACCACAGTATTGGTAATTTCCAGATAATAAATTAGTTTGAGATTGATGAATAGATGTCAAAAGGAGTAAAAGAGAGTCTGAAGAATAACCTATATTAACTTTCTGAAAATGGTACAGATGAACCAGCCCTCAAAACCAGGAGGGATATCCACGTTGATGCCGTCACTGCCGAGGTATCCGTGATGATCCGTGTGACCCCTCCCAATGGAAATGGACTATGGAACTACAAGAGGAAGATTAGGAAACATTTTCAACCAGCAATTCCACACAGTTTTTAGTGGCCAAAGGTGCTATTTTGGGAAGCCTCCTAGCAGCCAGAATCATCAAGTGGTTAATGCAACTACAAAAGGCATTTGCCCAAAATATGCCCCATCTCCAGCCCAAGTCTTTTACTAAGTCAAATGCAACCAACTGGGCGAGAAACTCATAATTATGATTCCTACCAAGTTGAGATCAGGTTCTACCCAGGCTTTTGTCTCTGGGTATTTGCATAGAATCTCCTTGTGCCCATTGTCATGGGCTGGTGGGTGTAGACCCCAGTGAAGTCAAAGTCTTTCCTGTGGTTTCCCTGAGGCTGGCAGCTCACAGCTTCTGATAATATTAATATGTTGGTTAGATAATGTCATGAATTCTGTTAAATGTAAGCACTCATTTTCCAATCCAATACCCACATGTGCAATTTCCCTGTACACTTTTTAGCTGGTGATCCTGAGCCGGGCTTTAACCAGAGGGATCAGTAGGACTGTTGCTGAAATGCCAGATTTCACGCCTGTTTCTACCTTGCACTTTTTGGACACCCACAAAACCTTGACAGCACAGATGTTTTGGAAGTAAAGTCCGGATTATGTTCCTTCAGCTGCTGAATCAATTGCATCGCACCACCGTCCTGAAAACCTTAAGGAGACTCTTTCAAGATCTGCCCCAACGCAGACTGTTTTTGTCTTGGGAACAGAAAGGAGAAAGACGTCTGCTAAACATCATCTGTTTCTCTTTGTGAGGTTCATTTGAGGAAAAACACTAAATTACTCTGCTTCTATCCCTGGTCATGACGATGTCTGAAAGTCCTAGAACAAACAGAACTTTCCATGTAATGAGTTCAGATTTTTTTTTTTTTTCATCCTGGTGAGAATTAGCTTAGGTTATGTGTGATGGTGGCAGCATGGACGTGTGTGCAAAACACACGTGTGTGCTCTGATTGACACATCCAGCCCTGCTGGGCATTTGCAGACATGTTCTGGTGACATTTCACTCCCCAAAGAGATTTTATTTGGTTTAAAGTATACTTAGTAGTGAAATGAACTATACGCCTACAGATCAAAACAACTCTTTCGATAATCTGAATAAATTATAGAATAAGAATGTTATTTCTATCAAAATAGCTGAGGGGAACAAAAAGAAAAATCAAACGGTATTCCTCACTAAATATTTTAAAGGGAAGTAAGTGGATCAACCTCTGAAAGTCAAACGCGTCTTGCTGCGCTGTAATCCTCTTGTTCCCCACCAGGCTGCAGTTGAACGACAATCTTGGGTCACGACTTTTGTTCTCCGTGTCAGAACTGTCAGAAAGCTCCTCCCCACGCAGAGGATTTTTGTTGTATTCTCATGAGAACAGGATTCCTACAGAGATCCAAATGACTAATGTGTTAGTCAAAGTACAGAGCCCAGGTGGCTCAAGCAACAGAAATTAATTATCTTACCCTCTGGAGGCTGGAAGTCCAAGTTCAAGGTGTGGACAGACCAGGTGCCTGTGGCCTCTCTCCTTGGCTATTAGACGGCCACCTTCTCCCTGTCCCCTCACGTGTTGACTCATCCCTCTGTGCGTGGCTGTGTCTTCATCTCTTTTCTTTATTAGAACATCAGTCGTGTTGAACTAGAACCCGCCCATATGATCTTGTTTTAATTTAATTACCTCTTAAAGGCCCTGTCTCCAAATACCGTCACATTCTGGGGTCCTGGGATTAGGATTTAAACACAGGAGTTTTTTTGGGTGGGGAACACATTCAGACTATGACAACCATGTCTGGCCAAAGCAAAAGGCCATTGGAGCTGTGTTTGGAACTTTCCTGAATGCTTCGTGCTTGAGTTTGAATCTTCCCGAGAAGGGACCCTGCTTTGTTTATAGGTGGGACGGATTGTTTTTGGATTTATTTAACCAAGAGTCTACAACGCCTTACTTGCAGGGATAAACATAGGAATCGGGAAGGAGGCTGAGCCGGCCCCATCATCACGGTCACTGGAGCAGATGGCACGGGCATCCTACCTGCCTCTTTTCTAGAGTTTGCACGGCTGATGTCTATTAAGATGACCTTTATGAAGTCCGTTGCGTTTAGCTTGATAACTGCCCTGGAAAAATTGTGTGAATGTGGCAATGAGTATGAAGATGAGGTGGAATACCCACTCTGATAAAGAAGGAGAATGTCAGAAGTGACCTTAATTCTGGGACTGAGACATTTTTCAGGGAGTTATCTGATGCTTTCACAATAAAGACAGATGAGAGAGAAGGGAAAAATCTTCCTTAAAGAGAATTACTGATGTAGATTCTCTCCCCTCTAGAAAATGGAGCTTAATTCTCCTCCCTTTAAGTGGGTTGGACTTAATGACTTGTTTCCAAAAAATAGAGAGTGGAAAGGGAATAAATAATAATTTTACAGCAGAGAAACCTGGCAGACACCACTCGAGCCAAGTGATCAAGGTTGATATTCAAGGTGATGAATCAAACTCTTGGGCTCAAGCTATCCTCTTGTCTCAGCCAACCCAGTAGCTGGGCCTATAGCTGCCCATCACAATACCCGGCTAGGTTTTAGAGATGGGGTCTTGCTCTTGCTTGCTGATCTTGACCTCATGAGCTTAAGCAATCCACCTGCCTTGGCCCCCCAGAGTGCTAGAATTACAGGTATGAGCCACTATACTGGCTCTGTGGTACTCTTGTCAAACTCCCACATCCCCAGCCTAATCTTAAGGTAACATCAGATGAAGCCAACTTGAAGAACATTCTACAACAAACCTACCATGGAATACGATTCAGCCACTAAAAAAGATGGAGACTTTACATCTTTGGTGTTAACATGGATGGAGGTGGAACACATTCTTCTTATTAAAGCCTCACAAGAATGGAGAAGCCGGAATTCAATGTACTCTATTCTAATATGAAGGCAGCAGATGAGCTAATACAAAGGTGGGGTAGGGGAATGAGCAAGTGGGGAGGGGTATGGGGTGTCACCGTGTATGGCACCCCTGTGAGGGTGGGACACAATTATAAGAGGGACTTTATCTATCAAATGCAATCAATTTTAACCTAATTCTTTGTACCCTCATTGAATCTCAAACATTAAAAATAATACCACATACTTGATTGCTCACTACTCATCAAAATTTTCAAGGTCATAAAAATAAGGAAAGACTGAGAAACTGTCATAGACCAGAGGAGTCTTGATGAATAAATTCAAAGCAAACCCTAGACAATCCAGGACCAAAAAGGAACACAGGTGGAACACAGACTAGTAGAGGCTGTATTTTAATTTATTATACCAGTGCTACTTTCTTAGTTTTGAGTAATGTACCACTGTCATATAAGATTATTTGCATTAGAGGAAGTGTGTGGAGCTTATATGGGGACTTTGTCAACTATCTTTGCAACTTTTTGTAAATGAAAAATTATTCCAAAATTAAAAAAAATTAAAAAACCATATCAATTTCATTTGATGTCAATCCTGGATAATTCAGTTTTCAGTGGTGCATGTGCTGTGAGATCAGAGGCATTCTCTGATTCTGAGTTACGTAGAAAACTTTCCAGCTTTCAGCCTAACGTCTATAACCAAAACTTGCTGGAAGGCAGTTAAACAGCTAAGGTAAATTTTCAAAACTATTCTTAAAATTGTACCAAATATTCCAAAATATCTCCATCTATGGGCAATAGGTTTAATAATGCAAGGAGCTGAAGGTCATAAATGTCTATATCTGAATGGGCCACAGCATCAACTTCTCTGGTGGCCCAGCCCTGGAACATTAATTAGGTCATGGAGCCATACGGCTGCAGGAGGAGGCCTTCAAAAGTAAATGTCTGTTCTGGAGCCCTGAGACCAAATCTACAAACTACTATTATTACATTTTTAGCATTGAAAATTTAGAACTCAAATTTTACAACTAGGACACCCTCATGCGGGAATAATAATATTGTCACATATTCAGCAACCAGATTTTTCTTTACTGCTGTGCTGCACATTTGCAATATCCAGTAGGCACTTGCTTTTAGGGACACATTAAAGAAATATAATTTATATTATAATTAATATAAATATAATATAATGCACAGCACAAAATAGTTTAATATTTTAACTAGCATGTACTCTAGATGTAACTGGGTACCAAGGTTCCATAGCTTAGAAAAATCTAAAAGCCCATTATCTTTAATTGCTGAAAATAGCATTCTATAGCAAGCTTATTTATATGCCTATTGTTTAAAATGCTTAGCTGCCCATGGATTCAAAACTATAAGAAATCATCTTCTTAAAGTATTTGTAAGTCTATTATTTTGAATTTGATTAGTAAAAACAAAATCTATATTGGGTACCTCATTTTTCTCTATTACATTCTTCATTATCTCTTATGCTATATATATATATATATATATTTAACATTGCTGAATATTACGGGGGGGCGGAGCCTATGGAGCAATTGCTTTTGTATGGTTTTTTTTTTTTTTTTTGAGCCAGAGTCTCAAGCTGTCACCCTGGGCATCATAGCTCACAGCAGCCTCCAACTCTTGCCTCAGTTTTTCTATTTTCAGTAGAGACGAGGTCTTGCTTTTTGCTCAGGCTGGTCTTGAACTCATGAGCTCAAGCAATCCATCTGCCTTGGCCTCCTCGAGGGCTGGGATTATAGGCATTGAGCCTGGCCTGCTTTTGTATAGTTTGAGTCAAAGTTGTAAGTGTGCCCAGCTCCCAGATAGTGTGCCCATGTCTTATTTTGCCTGAATTAAAGATAATTTATCGTATATGTGGTAGCACAGGACATTTTCGAAGTTTTATATCTTAAGAAATTTGACATCCTAGAATCAGATCCAGGTGTGGACAGAAATTTCTTGCTGATGCAAGTTTGTGAGTTTAATATTTGTTTTAAGCTAGGCTCTTATTTTTCTTTTACGGTTTTTGGCCGGGGCTGGGTTTGAACTCGCCACCTTTGGCATATGGGGCTGGTGCCCTACTCCTTTGAGCCACAGGCGTCGCCTAAGCGATAGGCTCTTAAGGGTAGGCCTGAGTTTGCTTTTTTCTGGTGGCACTATAATCCCCAAATACAGTATTACTATTTCAATATGTAGGCAATAAAAATTATTAATGGGATATTTTACACTTTTTTCATAACTAGTCTTTGAAATCTGGTGTTTATTTTATTCTTAGAGTACATCTAACTTCAGACTAACCACGTTTCTGGTGCTCAACCACCAAGCAAATCGAATAGCATAGTTCTAGACATAATTCCCCAGCCTGCCTTATTTGTTTTCTTCTTTACCCTTGAGGGTTTGTTTTTCAATTTAATGGGAGCTCCCTTGTAAACAGCACTTCTAATCTGATCTTTGCTGGTACTCCTTCCTTCTGAGTAATTAAGTGACTCTGATGGATCATTTAAACTCTTTTCATGCTGTATTACAGAAGTGCCAAGAAGTGTACACACATTTTTAAGAAATGAAAAACTGTATTAAAATTGTAACATTCGAGTCAAGTTTGACTCTTGCAATTACAAGGGATACATGATATACAAGATAGCAAACATTATTGGTTATATAGTTTTTAAGTATTTCAATTTTAATACAGTTTTTATTAATTAGACTGTGCATACATATTTTGGCACCCGCTGTATTTTCTTGTCTCTGTTTTCAAATCAGGCATTTTAATCTATGTTCAATTCTTCTTTGTAATACCTGCTGAATATTGCAAATAAAAAGTGACATACACTAACACTGCCCACCTGTAAAATCATTTTTCTTAGAGCTACAGGCTTGAGTGGGTACATGGTCAATCTTTCAAGTTATTGCAGGTGACAGTTTTACCAAATAATTTGCCAAGTGTTGGTCTGCCTTACAAAATCCATTTCTCACAGCTTGCCCCTCAACTGCCAACCTATGGTCACATGTTTTTGATTTTATTATGGCAGCACCTCGCTTTAAAATATTAATTGCTGGGGCCAGGCATAGTGGCTCATACCTATAATCCTAGCACTCTGGGAGGCCGAGGTGGGTGGATTGCTTGAGCTCAGTAGTTTGAGACCAGACTGAGCAAGAGTGAGACCTTGTCTCTACCAAAAACAGAAAAACTAACTGGACATAGGGGTGGGCGCCTGTAGTCTCAGCTACTTGGGAGGCTGAGGCAAGAGGCTTGCTTGAGCCCAAGAGTTGGAGGTTGCTGTGAGATATGATGCCATGGCACTCTACCCCGGGTGACAACAAAACAAAACAAAACAAAACAAAACCTAATACAAATGCCCCCAAATATTAATCTCTGATTTAGAACAATGCTAGCTGCTGTAACAAATAAACCCTCAAATTTCCATAGTTTTACTAAATTGGAGTTTATTTCTTAATTGTGTAACAATCCAGTTTTGGGGGCTCAGGTTCCTCCTGTGGTTCTGTGATCCTCTAGAATCCCCTAGGGCAGCAGCTCTCAACCTGTGGGTCATGACCCCTTTGGGGGTCAAACGACCCTTTCACAGGGGTCTCCTAAGACCAGCCTACATATCCGATATTTACGTTGCGATTCATAACAGTAGCAAAATTACAGTTATGAAGTAGCAATGAAGATCATCTTATGGTTGGGGGTCATCACACCATGAGGACTGTATTAAAGGGTCGTGGCATGAAGAAGGTTGAGAACCACTGCCCTAGGGTCTTAGTCTTCTGTATTGGCCAGTGAAAGGGAAAGAGTGTAGAAAGATAAGTACTCATTGAGTGTAAGTGGCTTTGTTAGAGGCCTCTGAGTGGAGGTGTTTGGTGATCATCAGGAGATAAAAATTTCAGGACATACCATGTAAGACAAAGCGACAGTCTTTTTAATCAAAAGATTGAAAGTCTCTCAAGACCAAGAGAGCAGTAGGCTCGTAAAGAGCAGCTGAACCATGAGGAAGTGGTTTTTGGCCTTTTGAAGTCTTACTAATTGAAGGGAGGAATATTCAAGGCTAAAGGGGTGGCTTTCACTAAGAAATTGGATTCTGTCCTAAAATTGGGTTTTGTCCCATTTTCGTACTTTATGTTTTTTGGTTTAGAATGGTCATGGTCATTTCAAGGGCAGAGAAATTTTAAAACCACAATGTAAATGATATTGTAACTAGCCAAAGTTCAAGTAAGGTGGCAGAGATAGCTGGCGAGGCCCTGAAGCCAGTTGCTGCCTGTGGTTTTCAGTCCCCCATCCCCAGGTAGCGTTTGCCTGATGGCTGTTTACTTTAATGCCTGCACCCACTCTGCAAGCCACTGTTCCTGGTCTCAGCCCAGTGTCCCGGTCCAACAGGTTGGGACTGCACATATCACTTCTGCTCACACTTCAATGATTAGGACACAGTCCTCCTGCCACACAAACCACAAAGTAGGCCGGGAAATATAATCTATGCGCTCAGGAAGAGGAGTGGAGACTTTGTCAAGCAATAAATATTCCTACCGTAGTGTTTGTATGAGATTGGCCTCTGTCTTTCCTTTTTCATACATTCTTTGGTGTTTGATATGAGGTTACAGTAAGTTATGCTAATTATAAAAAATATAGAAGTGGGTGGCACCTGTGGCTCAAGGAGTAGGGCACCGGCCCCATATACCAGAGGTGGTGGGTTCAAACCCGACCCCAGCCAAAAACTGCAAAAAAAAAAAAGATAGAAATCAGAATATTTCTTTTTCTCTTTCTTGGAAGTGTTTGGACAAGACTGAAATGTTTCCATTTCTGAAATGATCAGTAGATTTATTTCCATTGAAAATTGTCTGACTCTTTCTTCACGGAAAGACTTTTTAACTCTCGATTCAGTTTGTTAACTGGTTGTGGGATGATTCAGGTTTTCTATCTCTTATCAATTTTGGTAGGCTTCACTTTTTAAAGGAATTGATCTATTTTAACTACATTTTCTAAATCAGTCCATTTGTTTATAATACATCCCCCTGCGTCTTTTTTTCTGGCAGTTGTGTTCCTTTTTTTCATTGCTTGTATTATTTATCTAGCTTTTGTAGGAAGTTACTTGGGGGATGTTTTCCAGCAAAACAAGAGGATAAACCAGGGCAGAGGAAAACCTAGAGTTCGTGGTGTCCAACCCACGAAATTGGGATGGGAAGGGAGGAAAGTTGGGAGAGAAAGCTGTGTGATAGAGTTCTAAAGCCACAGGCCCCGAGAGAGAAGAGGGCCGAGAACAGAATGGAGGGTAAGACTAAAAATTGGGGGGAAACTGGGACTAGAAGGGCAAATAACTACAGAAAAGAAGGAAAAGCGAGTAGAAATTACAAGCAAAAAAAACTGAGCAAGAAATTTTTAAGACACATAAACATGTGGCATTTTTAAAGAAGCATTTTAAGGAGCCAGTGTCAAAATAGAGACTCTATTTGTCCTTGATGCTAGACATAGTCTCTTTACAGTGGCCTAGGGTTGTGAAATTGAATCCATTGAGAAATAAATGTAATTCTAACATTTATTCCAGGCCAGCATGGAGGAATATTTGCACAATCACGGTAACAAAGTGCTTCTTTATTGGTTTCAACTTTAGAGTGAGCACATGAACGAGAAACACTTAGTTGAAGGACAGAGGCAAGATTTAATAAGCCTTTAAAATATAAAAAGTGAGCACACAGCTATCACACATCTTTATACATACGTATAACACACATCTTTATACATACGTCTAATCATTGCCTTAGGATAAATCATTGCCATAGGAAGAGCAGCTGCAAAGCTGGGTGTGCCCATTTATAAATAATATACTGCTAAAGCCCCCGCTAGAAAAGTATAGCACGCACCTGTGGCTCAGTAAGTACGGTGCTGGCCCCACATATGGAGGGTGGCGGGTTTGAATCCAGCCCTGGCCAAACTACAACAAAAAATAGCTGGGTGTTGTGGAGGGCGCCTGTAGTCTCAGCTCCTCGGGAGGCTGAGGCAAGAGAGTCGTCTAAGCCCAAGAGCTGGAGATTGCTGTGAGCTGTGATGCCACAGCACTCTACTGAGGGCAACAAAGTGAGACTCTGTCTCTAAAAAAAAAAAAACAGTAGCAGGTTGAACTCTCCCAATAGCACTTCCCAGCTGCCATTTGCTTCAGTTCTTCCATGAAATCTCGGAGCTCCTGATCCAGTTATGAAATCCTTCTCCACCTTCCAGTCTTGCTGTGGATATTTCCCCCTATATTAATACCTGTTGGATCATTTCAAAGATTTTTGCATCACAGGGGATATAAATCACGTGCTCTCAAATTACCATTTGAAAGCCACGAGTCACAGCCAGATTTAAAAATATACCAATATTTTCATTTTCTTCCTGACGGCATAGGTAAGGCATGCTCCTCAAGGAAAAGGTGGGAAGCAGAGAGAAAACATGAAATGTTATGTTATGTATGCTAGAGGTACGAGATTACTGGCCAGGGAATAGCCTTTTGGTGTCTCATCTGCTAGGACTGAGAAGCAGAAATGACCCTTTTTCCTTATTTGTCAAGTGTATTAAGCCACAAGGATCATCTGGGTTTGCTTTGTAAGTTTCCCACAGGAAGCAGCATGGCTTTAGTGGGCATTTTTATATTGTTTTTGATCCTCTTAAATTTCACTTTCTTTGGCATCTTTCTTTAGCCTTCTGCAAATAAGCAAGTCTGTCGAGAGCCCAGAACCCCCACCCACCGTGCCTGTTCCTTTATGAGATCGTTCTGCTGGTTGATTTAGAACCTGTTAATGACTTAGAAATCTATATGAAATGTATTTTGTATCAGTCTGTGCTACTGGATTGCCCCCAGCATGGGGGGAAAACAGGGAGCTCTTCAGAGCTGTTCAGATCCAGGCTTGGTTGATAAACACCACATGTCACTAGGGGCTCCTTGGAAGTCTGGCTGAACTTAACCCAAACTCCTTTTCACAGCCTGGACATTAAGCTTCCTTACACCAGTGGTCCTGGCTTTTCTTGTGTCTTTCTCCTGCGTTCCTCCTGCCATGCCAGGGGCCCTTGTCATAGGTACCTGGTGAATTTTGGGACTGAAGAGTCACAGGTGGCATCCGACATGGACGCTTGGAAAGGTGTCCCCTCACCGAGGCTCCCACAAGGTCTCTCGGGAGGAACAGGCCCTCCTGGTACCACACCGCCTGTCCCAGGCCCACGGAGAGCCCAGTGGATAGAAATGTCTCCGTCTTTATCCCTGGAAATCAGAGTTTTCCTGTGTGATGATTTGTAGAGTGACACTTGGCTAGGGCATAGCACCAAGTTATTTCATCAAATGTGAAGTTAGGCATTGCCAGGAGGTGGAGGTTATGTAGCTGTGGCTGACATCTACATACAGTCAGTTACTTTAAGGAAAGGAGATGACTTTTGCATCAGCGGAGATGGGTGGGCCTCATCCAATCAGTTGAAGGCCTTAAATCAGAAAAAAAAATCTGAGCTTCCTTAGAGAAGAAGAAATTCTGCCTCAAGACTGCGGATCCACTCCTGCCTGAGTTTCCAGGCTGCTGGCCTCTTTTATGGATTTTGAACTTGCCAGCCCCACAGTCTTGTGAAATAAATTCTTAAAATAAATTTCACACACACACACACACACACACACGTATATAATCTATTGGTTCTGTTCATACATGTATACACAGGTTGAACATCTGTAATGCAAATATCTAAAATCGGAAATGCTCCAAAACCTGAAACGTTTTGAGCAATGACATGATGCCATGAGTGGAAAATTCCACACCTCATCTCAAGTGTTCGGCGTAGTCAAAACACAGGTACATAGCACAGTTGATGGAGCGTCCCCAAGGGAAAAAAGACCAGCTCAGCTACCGTCTAATTCTTCCAAACCACCTGGGTTCTTCCATGATAACCTGCCCAGAAAGGGTGATAAAGTAGCACGTGGGCAGGATGGACAACCGAAATTACAAAAATATAGTACAAAGTTGCCTTTGGATGATGTGCATAAGGTATATATGAAACATTCATGAATTTTATGTTTAGTCTTCGTTTACATCCCCAAGATAACGCAGGATGTATATGAAAATATTCCAAAATCCAAAACACTCCAAGTTCTGAAACACTGCTGGCCCCAGGTATTTCCAATAAGAGATACTAATGGGTTTTAGGTGTGTGCATGTGTGTCTACCTCCTATGGGTTCTGTTTCTCTGGAAAACTGACTTAGATACCCCATGTATTTGTTTTAATTATACAAATGAGGCATGTTGATTATAGAAAATCAGAAATTGCAAATAAACTAAAAGAAAAATCTTGAGCAATTTCATCACTACGAAATGTTCTCTATTAACCTTTCAAGAGGTGTGTGTAGGTATACTTATTCTTAAAAAGATACATTTTACATATTTTTAATAAGCAGATTTTCTACTTAATAGGTTATGAGTAGTTATATCAGCAGGTACAGACCTGCATAATTTTAAATGACTGACAAACATTACATTTTGGGGACATTGGAAAATTACATTGTTTCTGTATTTTTACTCACAACAGTGCTATTGTAAGGAACATTCTTGCTCATGTATGTTTGTGCCTCTTTTATTATTTGTTGAGGGTAAATTCTCCTGGCTCCCTTTTACACTCCCATGTTCTTTTGCACACAACAGAGGATATTTTCTATGAAACTAATTTCACTGGGCTGTTGACCTCTGCAAGTGGGGTTCTTGGATGGCTAAAGCGAAACCCTGTAAGGATCTAATCAAATCTCATCATTTTGCAGATAAATGAAAGCCAAGAGAGGGGGAGTAATTTTCCTAACTTTACACAGCTAGTTGCTAGCAGATCAAGGTCAGAAGCCTGCATTCATGGCTGTGCTTCCGGATGAGTAGACCCGCTCTGTTTACTTGCTGAATTCTATCACAGGAAATCCCTATACCCCGCCCAGGTCATTTCCTTCAGGGTGGTGAAAGTCAACATTCGGAGTAAATACCTATTGCTTTTTGCTGCTCCAAAGCTGACCCAGTGATGGATGAAAGAGAAAAATTGGAGTCTTCAATTTCTTTTTCTCTTTGGTTTTTGATTAGGTGAGCTATTCTGAAAGCAAGATGGATGTCTGCTGCTGAGCCAGTGCTTGGAGAAACGGAACTGAGAAATACTAGTGATTATTCACGGCAACAAAATGTCTCTGTCATTAGAAAAAAAGTTTTTGCATTATGGAAGGAATAGATGGTTTTTTAAGCTGAACATCTTGAACAGTAGGAAGAAATTAAATTCCGTGCAGTCACTTGTATTGCTCAAAGATGGCTCAATAAATAACACTTTATTGAAAGCTAATCAGACCCTTTACTTTGCAAAATTAATAATCACCTTCCTTGCATCAAACTCTATTCAAGCAACGATTATACTTTGACTAGATGTCGTACAGTGGTGCATAGAGTGAATTTCAGTCCTTGCTCTGAGTTGCCAAATAACAGAAGAATGGTAGAACTTGTAGTTAAGGACAACAAACAAGAGGATGCCACAGTGTAGACCGTAGGCTAGTCTGTCTTGCTGCAAGGACAGCAGTGGAGACATGGGAATTACCCTGCACCCTGCGTCTTACTGACAGACACGGCTGGTTAGACTAGGAACAATAACCATAAAGAAAAAATGGACTCAACAAAAAAAAGACAAGCAATCCAGTTAAAAAAAATGGGCAAAAGACTTGAACAGACATTTTCCCAATGAAGCCAGTGGTAAGCACAGGAAAGGACACTCAGCGTCATTAAGTCCTTAGGAAAATACAGATCAAACCCAAAATGAGATGCCATTTTATACCCACTGAGACAATTGTAGTAACTGTCAGAATAATAAAGAAAATTAACAAGTATTGGTGGGAGTGTAAAATGGTACAGTCTCTGTGGAAAACAGTTTGGTGATTCCTCAAAAAGCTGTACACAGAGGTACCATAAACCCCAGCAGTTCCACTTCTACATACAGACCCCAAAGAACTGAAATGACAGACTCAAGCAGATATTTATACACCAATGTTCACTGCAGCATTATTCTCAGTAGCTAAAGGTTTGACAACTCAATCACCCATCAAAAGACAAATGGTTAGGGCGGTGCCTGTGGCTCAAAGGAATAGGGCGCTGGCCCCATATGCCAGATGTGGCGGGTTCAAACCCAGCCTTTGCCAAAAACTGCCAAAAAAAAAAAAAAAAAAAGGAAAAGAAAAAGAAAAAGAAAAATGGATAAACTAATGTAGTATGCCCAGACAAGGAATATTATTCAGCCTTAAAAGGGACTAAAGCACTGATTCATGCTACAGTACGGATGAAACTTAGTCATGTATTATGCTAAGTAAAAGAAGCTGGTAGCAAAGACCAATATGATTCCATTTACATGAAATGTCCAGAACAATCAAATCTATAGAGACAGAAAGATCGGTTATTGCTTAGGGAGGACAAGTGAGTGATGAAAATCTTTAAAAATTGATTGTGGTGTGGTTGCACAACATACTAAAAACCATTGATGTGTACACTTTAAATGGGTGAGTTATGTGGAATCTGAATTACATCCTATTAAAGCTGTCTTTTAAAAATGAAGATAAAATTAGTATAAATACATGGATTGCGTACATCCTTGATTCAGAGGAGTTGAACAAATTTGGGATGACCATTGATGAGGAATTCAATGTCTCATTTCACAAGCGTAAGCAATGACAGAATACTCCAAGAAAACAGAACAACAAAAAGTTATGTATGCACAGCCCTCATCCCAGAAACACACCAGCTGGCATTGCAATGCAATTAGTTTGCTCATTAATACTATTACCATGATAGTGATGATGAAAACCAAAATTATTTTCTAATAATTGGCTAAAAGTGGGTATCCAGAAGAACTTTTTCAGGTCTTTCTCTGAATACATGTGTGCCAATGAGTGTGTATCTATGTGTATTATGCATGTACTTTACGTGTAACCTGAGCTGCATACAACCATGTACAAACGTGTTTGCTTCTGTGTATGGTTTATTTGCTCACAAGCATTGGTTTGTGCAAATTGCTGGCCTTTCTCGTCCTTCAGGGCTGCACCTGTTCTTGTCACTTGCCCTTGACCATGTGAATGGTCTGCTCCAGACCCTGTTGAGATGTGCTGCTCCCCAGGTGACTCACAGATGGCTCCTCAGGAGCGGGGAGACCCCGGTCCTGGGCGTCCATCAAGGCACAGAGCCTTCTTATGCTCAGCATCTAATTCCGTCTGGGTTTCATCTTCTATTTCCTTAATGGTTTTCACAATCTGGCCAATCCACTTGTTAATTCAACCAAAAAATCTGGTGATAAAAGTTTACATCCTGAGACTAAGAAGGAAGCCTCTTAGAATAAAGGAAGAAGGAGGGAAAAATACAAGAAGAAAACCAATTTTTCTACAAACACGGTGCTACATGTTGATGATCTGGTTAAAGTGCCAGGGCAGAACACACACACACAGACAGACACACAGAGACACGCACAGACACACACATACACACACACTCCAACAGGTCCAAAGACACAGTCGAGACCCAGCCTACTTTGTGTGAAGAGCAGTTTCGTTGTCCTTTGAGGAATTCTTCTGTTCTCTTGTGGAGATGCGCAGTCCAGGTTGTCGTTGGAAATGCCCAAGACAGCTCAGAAACACCCATTCTTCTAAACCTGGCAATGTCACTCCTAATTAAACATGGGAAGGCACACAGGAATCGGCATCAGCCCCCCTCATGCTCCCTTAGCCAGTGGGCTTTTTTTCCCAACATGACCTTGAGTGTTAATGTAGTCTTAAAATCTTTCCCCTTATGGCTTTCAGAAGAGATTTCACTTTTTATTTTATCATTTTTTGAGAAAGGGTCTCCCTCTGTTGCCCAGCTGGGGTGCCCTGGTGCCACTATAGCTCACTGTAACCTTGGACTTTCAGTTCAAGTGATCCTCCTGCCTCAGCTTCCCAAGTAGCCGGGATTACAGGTATGTGCCACCATGCCTGGCCGACTTTTCTATTTTTTGTAGAGACAGCATCTCACTATGTTACCCAGGGTGGTCTTGAACTCCTGACCTGAAGCAATCCGCCCATCTCAGCCTCCCAGAGTGCTGGGATTACAGCATGAGCCTCTGCAACCAGTCTCGATTTAAGTTTTTAGAGCAGCATTAGGTTCGCAGAAAATCCTGAAAGTTTCCATACGGTCTCTGCCCCACACCTGCGGCAGCCTCCCCCGTTATCAATGCCCCACACTGGAGCGGAGCAGTTGTTACAATCTACATCGACACGTCATCGTCACCAGAGTCCATCCTTTACATTATGGCTCATGCTTGCATTTCACATTCTGGACAGATGTCTGCTGACACCTGTCCCCCACTACGACATTATACAGAGCAGTTTCACTGCCGTAAGAGTCCTTTGTGCTCCGTCTCTTCATCTCTGCCTCTGTCTCAACCCTGGGCAACTGCTGCTTTTTCTACTGCTTCTAGAGTTTTGCCTTTTCCATATTGTCATAGAGCTGGAGTCAGACAGTCTGTAGGTCTCTGATGGGCCCCTTTCACTCAGCAGTCTACATTTCAGTTTCTTCTGTGTTTTTCCATGGCTCGATAGATCATTTCTTTTTAGCACTGAATAATACTTCCTTGTTGGATATACTGCAGTTTATTAAACTCATCCACTTGCTGAAGAACGTCTTGGTAGCTTTCAAGTCTTGGCAACTGTCATAAGCTATGACAGTTATAACTGTCTATATTCATATAGACACAAGTTGTCATCTCATTTGAGTAAACACCAAGAAGTGCACAAGCACGGGGCATGGTCAGGGCGTGCATAGTTTTTGCATTCCCACCAGCAATGATCGAACGTTCTGGCTGCTCCCCGTTCCGGCTGCTCCCCATCCTTCTCAGCATGTAGCGCTGTCAACATCCTGGATTTTGGCCCTTCCAGGAGATGTGTATCTCAATGTTGTGTTCATTTTCAATCCTCTAAGCACCTGTTTCAGTGAACATCTTTCCATGCGCTTACTTGCATCTGTTTATCTTCTTTGCTGAGATGTGTCTGTTCAGCTCTTTGGCCCATTTAAATTGAAATCAGGTATGTTCATTTTCTTATTGTTACACTGTAAGAATTTTGTGTATATTTTGGCTGTCAGCCCTATATCAGTTATGCCTTTTGCAAACATTTTCTTCCAATCTGTGGCTTGTCTTCTCATTCCCTTGATGGTGTCTTTGGCCAAGCAAAAGGTTTTAATGTTCAAGTTTGTCCTATTGATTTCTTGTCTAGTGGATCACGCCTTTGAAATTGCACCTGAAAAGTCATTGCCACACTCACGATCATATGAATTTTCTCCTTTGTCGTCTTCTAGGAGTTTTATGGAGGCCTATGATCCATTTTGAGTTAGTTTTTGTGAAGGGCGTAAGGTCTATGGTTCTAGATTCCTTTTTTTTTTTTGGCATGTGGGCTTCTGGGCATTTGGGGGGATGTGGACTGCTGGGCACTTTTTAGAAAAAATTCATATGTCTTAAAAGATTGTGGTCACTTTAAAGAAAAGGTTCAATGTCTTAGGAAGACTTCTTCTGCGTGTGGGCCTTTTCAAAGTTAACACCATTTGAAATTGTTCTTAAACAGTTTCAAACCCTGTTAGAGAGAGGCTTCTTCAGAGTCTCAGAAGGGGGCATGAACTTCTCGCTCACCATTTAGAAACAGCATGGGCCTCCGCCAAGCACAGATCTGTTCTCTTGTTGATCTGATTTTCTTTTCTTTTTCAACTTGGTTAGTAGCCAGACCAGGCCTATCATTTATCAGTGACAGCCAGTTTCAGGTAAACAATGAGTTGGGGAAAAGGTTATAGCCACTTGATTTAGCCAGCAGCCATTGTATGGGGCCAAGATCCCAGAGACAGATCCTAAATTGTCTCTGCGAGGAAAAGCACAAAGCAGAACCACCGAGAGGGCAGGAGGGGGTATTGGTGATTCAGGGCTTTATGGCTCCTTGCCTGTGAGTCATCACACAAGCAATTTTCTCCCAGGAGTGGTGAGGACTGTGCAGAAATTGGGCCTGATAAGTGGAGCTGAGGCTAATTCTGCAAAGGGAAAGGACTGCGGGGAGCCAGGCCTTGCTGTGGACATTGGCTGGGATGAGCGGGCTGTGGGCTTCCTCGACCTGTGCTGGGCAGGGAGGTGAGCGCAGTGAGCAGCACAGACCCCTGGTCTCCATCGCTTGCCTCTGCTCTTCTCTCCTGGGCTCACCCCTCTGCCTTTCTGCTCTCCCCTCCTCCCTCCCACCCCCACTGGGCTCCTCCCTTGTTGAGACCAGGGTTTGCCTGAGCCTCCTTCAAACCAGACTATTGAGTATCTGCTCTGAGCCCAGACGCCTGGCCAAGGCCTGCTTAACAACAAGAAAAAACAAACAAAAAAAACCCAACCCTGACTGAAAATGGAAGATAGGGCCAGGTGAGGTGGCTCCCACCTGTAGTCCCAGCACTTCGGGAGGCTGAGGGAGGAGGATCACTTGAGGTCAGGAGTTTGAGACCAGCCTGGATAACTTAGTGAGATCCCAACTCTGCAAAACAATAAGAAAAATCAGCTATGCACGGTGGCCCTTGACTATAGTCCCAGATACTCTGGAGGGTGAGGCAGGAGGGTCACTGAAGCCCAGAAATTTGAGGTTGCTGTGATCTATGATTATGTCACTGCATTCTAGCCTGGGCTAAAAATAACCCTAAGACTGATTGCTACTCACTTAAACAAGGGGTACAATATAAAGGAATGTGCCCTTTTGATAACTTGCGAGTGGACTTTACTCAAATGCCTAAGGCTGCTGGAAATGAGTTTCTACTGGTGCTTGCAGACGTATCTTCTGGATAGGTGGAGGCCTACCCTGCTGAGTCAGAGAGGACCACGGAAGCCATAAAGGGTTTGTAAAAGAGATCATTCCCCGCTCTGGACTGCCAGGGTCCATTCAGAGTGACAATGGCCCTTCCTTTGTGTCTGAAGTTACTCAGGGGCTAAGGAAGGCCCTGCAGATGAAATGCAAGTTACACTCACGATAGAGACATCAGTCTGCAGGTAAAACAGAAATGATGAACCATATATTAAAGAAGACAGCAGCCACGTTCTGCCAAGAAACAGAATTAAAATGGGATAGGGTATTACCTGTCCTCCTGCTCGGGATCAGGTTGGCACTCCCAATGGGCTTGAGCTGATTCCCTATGAAAGAGTCTATGGGAAACCCGTCCAGCTCCCTTAGGGGTATTGCTGATACCCGTGTAACTAATGAATTGAAGGTAACACAGTATGCGTAGCAGATGGAGCAGAGCTTAACCAATACCCAAGAGTTGGTTCTCTCTAGGTGGGTGTTCCCAACAGATGAACCTCTCCACCCCTTCAATCCAGAACACAAGATTTTGTTAAAAATGTGGAAAGAATAGGATCCAATAAAGGTGAAAAGGGCTTTATGATGTGCTTCTTTAAAATATGCAGGTATTAAGCTGTGGGTAAGTAAAATGGCACCACCAAAACCAGATGACACCAGGAGTTGCCACACTCTCCAGGACCTGAAACAGTCCTGTAAGCAAGGCCATAGTCATGATAGCTCATGAAACTGCCAGGTCTTTGACCTTCAAAATTCAGTAGCTTTGCTAGCCTGGATAGGTTTAGATAGCAGAGTAGCTCTAGGTTACTGAGCAAGGAGGAATTTGGATGATATTCGACTCCCCTTGCTGGACTCACATAAATACATCCTCCCAAATGGAAACCAGCATAGGAAAAACAAGGTCGGAAGCCACTTGGTTGCAGCATACTTTTGGTCAACATTCTTCTACGTTTCAGGCAGCAGGAGACTGACACGACCTCAGATCTGTTTTTATGGACATTATCAAGCTGGGTTGAAGCATTTTATTAATTATCATTCGTTGCTATATGATTTTTAAAATAATTACTTGCTGTATTCAAAAGGGGGTGCAGACAGTAAAATCATGCTATTGGTAAACAACGGCCTTTAATTGTCCCACTTCTGGAAAAGGAACTAAAATTTACTTAGTCCACCATGCCACTCTATTCCATTCTAAACTCCTCGATGGCTGCTCCTATTTGTCAGGAAGTGACCAGATTGGAGTTGACAAGTTGCCTGTTTTCATAGAAATAGAATGGTGACTGGCAGTGGGGATTTGTAAGCGCACCCCAAGGGCCACTCAGAGTGCAATGCTGGGCTAATAGCGGGAAGCCACTCTACTTCCAGAATGCTTTCAGCTTGTTCTGTCTTAAAAGTTTAGGATTAACTTGCTGCTTGCTTATACAGCTGCTGGGCACATTAGAAAATGACCTTGAGGAAAAACAGATGCGAGTCTGGAACAGGCCAGCCATAGCAGACTGCTGAGAACAAGCCCCACCAGGCAACCTACTGTTTGCTGATAACCATGCAGGTCACCATGACTTACACAAGGCTTGCTTTCTGCCACCAACCCTCTCCACCCCTGCCCTTTACAAGTTGCTTGGTAAGCAGAGGAGATGAGAATGCTCTGCCAGCTCCTCAGGCTGCCGGCACTTGTATAGACGACCCCACCTTCACAACACTGGCCTCTTGTGTTTGGTTCTTGGACGGCAGTCAGCTGAACCTGTGTTTGGCAACAGCCTCATCCACTAAATAATCCCAGGAGACGCATTCGAGGCTGAATCTAGTTCCAGAGAAATGTCAAATTCCACCCCTGGCACTACCATCGTGGTATAGAAGGAAAAGTGTCTGTTTTTAAGGGAGGTCATGAATTATTAAAATGAAAATGATAGGTAAATATTTGTTCAATTCTTTTTTTTTTTTTTGAGACAGTCTCAAGCTCTCGCCCTGGGTAGAGTGCCATGGCATCACAGTTCACAGCAACCTCCATGGGGTTTAAGCGATTCTCATGCCTCCGCCTCCCAAGTAGCTGGGACTACAGGCGCCTGCCACAGCGCCCAGCTATTTTTTGGTTGGAGTCATCATTGTCACTTAGCAGGCCTGGGCTGGGATCGAACTCTAGATATATGTGGCCGGCGCCCTTGCTGACTGAGGCACCGCCCGGTTCAATTCTTTTCAATTTTCAATTTAAAGTAGAGATCTTGTGTTGTCCACGTGTGCCCTGCTAATTGAACGGGCTGAGCTGAGGGAACGGAATCAGAATGTCACTGCTGTTTGAACATGTCTAGCTGATGGGGTGCTTGCAAACGCCAACTGTATTTTGTCTCCCCAGCCCTTGGGTGAAGCCCTGTCTTAGGTAACAGGTGTCCTTGCTTCTCTTCGAGCAGAGCGGCCTTCTCATTCGGCACACGTGCTTCCAGGGAGCGGCTCCTTCCTCTCCCGGGCAGGGCCTGCTGCAGTGGGGCAGCACCTTCTCCCCACTCCCTGGAGGACAAGATGTGGGAGGAGCCCCAGGAACATGGCCCTGGCCCGTGGTACGCACCCTGGGTCCTGCATGAGGGGTAAGTGGGGCAGAAGGTCACATAACTATTCTGGCCAGTTACCCGCTGCAGCCCTGGGAATCTGAGTGAGGGGTACTTTCAGTTTCTCCTTGCCAGAACTCTTTGCTCTTGCACAAAGCCCTTTTGCAGTTTTTTCTTTGCTTTTTGGCCGGGGCTGGGTCACCCGCCACCTCTGGCTTTTGGGGCCATCGCTCTACTCCGATGAGCCACAGGCGCCGCCTGCACAAAGCCCTTTTGGTCAAGCACTGGACACTCCTTACTGGTTCCCTCTCTGCTTGGCTGAGCTTTGGTCGCTGGGAGCACTCACACTCCTGTGTGCAGACAACTCCTGGGAGAGAGGTCCCTTCTTTCCTTCCTGCTTCTGTTCTCACTTTCCCTTGGAGGGACTGTCAGAACCTTCCATATTTGCCAGCAGGGAGCCCCAGTGCTCCAGCAGCAAGGACAGAGCCAGCTCCCAGAGGGTCCTGTTGAAGGCTGTTCAGGTGAGGGGAACCACCACCTCATCTCTTTGAGGAAAGGGGCAGGCTCCTCGCATATCAAAAGCTCTCTCACAATCCTTGCCCCAAATCTCTTAACCTCCAACCTGAGTTTCTCCACTCTTGATCTGGACGAGAGGCTTGGGCTAATCTGGAGTGCCCCAGCCACCTGAGGTCTGGTGCCTCACTTGGCGGGCTCCCCTCCCAGGGACCTGGCTGGAGATTCTGTTTCGCCTTTTATTATGGAGACCAGCTCCCTGCCTCCCCCACCTACCTTCACACAGTCTATCACATGCCTCCCCTGCCTGCCATGACCCTCGGACAGATCCCAGGACTCTGTGTTTTTGTATCAGGGCAGTCTCACATTCAGGCCTTTACAAGCCCACATGGGTCTCGGGTAGACTTGAGATCTCCTCCCAGTCCTTGCTCCTGCCCGGTCCCAGCCCCTCACCCGGCTACAGCCTGTGTTTTCCTCCTCCTGTTACCCAAATGATCATTACTGAGAAGAGCTGGGTTAGCTCGCCTGGTGAGTAACAAAAGCCTCTCCACAAGAACATGGGTCTTGATCAGTAGCAGTTTTAATTACTTGCGGCAAGAGAGGAAAGCACCGGCATATTTTCCAGAGCAGCGTGGAGCTTTTACGGGGTAGCAGAGAAAGAGAGAGATGTGTCATCACACGTAGGGGCAGTTCCTGTGCTGCGCCCATGGCGAGTTCCTCAGGCCAGCGCTGGGAAGCGTATGGTGATGGAGCTGGAGCCCCCCCACCCCCAACCCCTACAGGTGGAGACGTTAGCTTGGGAATGAGGAAAGTGCACCTGAGCTCACCCAGAGGCTGCAGGGGGGCTGTGGGGCTAGTTTCGTCCAGCTGGACAGCCGCCAGCCCTGGGCCTCATACACAGGGTGCAGGGCAGGCTGACCGCTCCGGGTGGTTGAATTCCTTCCTGTAGCCTCTGGAGACCCTCCTCCCCACCCCCCATGGCTCTGCCCAGGTGGCCAAGGGAGACCATGGGACAGGATGTGCCGTGGCGAGCCCTCTGGCAGCTCCATCTCCAGGGGCATTTCTGGGTCTGCAAAGACTTCAGGGACCTCTCTGTCATGCCACTCCTTGCCACCTGCTGACCCCCTCCTGCCTCAGCAGGCTGTGGCCTTGGGTCCTTGCCCCACAGCAGCACATGCATCCTTGCCTCCCTTTTCCCAGATTCCTCCTGTCCTTGCTCCGGTAGAAGTGGATGACCCTGCCCCAGGCCCTGCGGAGCACGTCTGCCAGCCAGGTGTGTCTGAAGCCAGGCCACTCTCCCTTGGGGGTCCTGGTGCTGACAGCAGATACTGGACATGTTCTAAACTCACAGATAAGGTTGGCCCTGAGATAAGAAGATGACGTCTCTGTAGGGCTGTAGCTGGTGGAGGACTCCGACATGGCACAGGCGCTTATATCAGGGAAGAAAACATAAGGTATGGTCACCTCTAACCTCAATAAAGGCTGTTCACGCTCCAGTGACTGTCAGTGCACAGGCGTCTTGACATTTTGTGTGATGGGACTTTTCACAGCCGAGTGTGCGGCTGCCTTCTCGGAATGGAACAGGCCGAGCGCCCTGACAGCTGCCCCCCACCCTCGGAGGCCGGTGTGAATGGAGAGGCTCGGGGGCAGAACCACTGCAGGGAGGGACACAAATGTGTGAGTACTTGTAGAAAAGAAATTAAAGAAGAAAATCTTAATACCGAGTCATGTATCTGCAGCTCTCCTGCCTCCTACCTGATTCTAGGGATTGTGACGATGGGAATATGGAGTTCAGAGATGCACGGGCCCTGCTTAATCAATGGTGGCAGCTGCAGACAGCGGACCGTTAGGTGGTCATTACCAAGGAGAGCGCAGATCGTGTTGAGATGGAAAGATGCTTACCTTACATTTTGTAGAGAAGGTCACAGAGCAACACACAGAGGGGGCTGGTTCATGAGTGTGTGTGCAGGGAGAGACGGCTGAAGGACGTTCATCATGATGTTAACCACAGCGGTCCCTGCTGGGATTTCAAGTTATTTTGTGCTTTTGCGTTTCATTTCCATTTGTTATAATGAGCACATCTCCTTTCTGGAGCCCCCCAAAGCTATTTTTGTTTAGATGCAAAGCGTAGACGCTTCACCTTGCACTCTCTCGAGCTGCCATCGTCCGCTTCCCCTGCCTACAACTGTAGATACTAGGGCCAGGGGGACAGGGCCTCCCACACAGGTTGGGTGAGGATGAAATGCAAATACGGAGACACAGACTGGTTCAGGACCTGTTAGCGTCCTCTCTAACCCAAGCTGGCTGTACTGTTTTCTCCTCCAAAAGGGAACAGCGGCAGGGTGGAGTGACGCAGACTGAATTGCTGACTGTTTTGAAGCCTAAATCTTAGCAGTGAGTGGCTGAGACCAAGGCCACTGTGTCAGGCCACTCCTGTGTACTCCTGGAACGACAGTGTGTGACCCCTGGACATTTTAGGAATAGTAGTGACAGCAACACAATGGCTCTGCTGGGGACATCAACCTCAGAGACAAAGACACTAGCCTGTGTCCTCATTTGTTTTAATAGTGGAGGCCACCATTTACCTTGAGGGTGGCGAGGAGGATTCCTTGAGATCAGAATGCGAAGGACGCAAGGTACAGCCTGGCCCGTGGAGGAGGCCCAGCAATGGCCGTTCCTTCCCCTTTGGAAGGGGAAATCCTCCAGGAGGACCAGAAGGGTATTGAGGGTCCCTAGACACAGAGACAGGCGTTACCTACACACGTGGGTAACAGCACTAAGGTCAGTGGAGGAAAGCGGTTGATTTTCTGCTTTTTACAGGCATGGATTTGATGACTTCCTTACAATAAAATCAGTTTATTTAAAAAGTTTGTAAACTTAGTTTTTGGAGCTGCTGGTACACATACAACCCCAACCCGAGCCTGCCATGAATGGCTGCCCGGAGGCTCTGTGGACCCATGGGTGTAACAGCCTGCCTGGTAACGTCTTATTAGTTTAATAGTTTCATTTTTATAGGGAAAAAAAGCATAACTGAGAAGTAGCTGAATTCCCTAAGCCACACTGCCTCAGAGGGACTCCCGAGTGGACGGACACAGCCACCAGCCCACACGGGCAGATCAGGGCACATGGTTTCAGACGGCTTTCCAGAAGCCCCCAGGAGGATAGTGGTATTTTTAAATGCTTTGTGCTCTCAGCTAGTGCCTTGTTTGACCTTTAATGTGCGGATTTGACAGTTTGCAGCCCTAGACTGAGGAGAATGAAAGAGACCAAATGGGGGCAGAGATGGGCACACCTGATACTATTCTTGGGATACTGGCTTCGAGGAAAATCCAGAGATTCTAGCAAAAAATCAGATTCTCTTGTCAGCAGATAAGAAACTCCCTGATGGAAGAAACGGGCCGAACATTGTATTTGTTAGATGCTAGTTACTAACAGCTGGAGCTGCTCCAGTGTGCGTTATGGGACAGGCCCTGCTGTGAGGTCCCTCGGACACACGACAAGGGAGGTCTGTTGTCATCTCATTTCCAGGTGAAGAAACCTGCAGAGCTGGCTTGCCCAGGGTCACACAGAGAAGTCAGCAGAAAAGCCACTTGATGAGAGCAGTGTGACAGCTGATTGTCACACTTGCCCTGAGTGATAGGTATTTGTTTGATGTTACAAACTGAAGCTTTGGGGGTGGGGTGGGGAGTCTGATCAAGGCACCACAGTTGATGAGGCACTTGGGTTTTCAGAACCCAGGCCTGAGCTCTTTTTGTAACTCAGGGGTCTGTGAGTTCTTTATGAACAAAATTGTTTTTTCAATGAAGTAAGAAGAAAAAAAATCAAAAGAAAATGAAAATATTTTGGCAATGAGAATTTGCAACTTGAAAGAAGTTTTCAGATACCAGGCTTTGATTTTTAAGTGTACTTTTCAGTACTTCGGGGGTCAGTAGTGTTAAAAAATGAAAAGGGGGCCCATTCATCCATCCCCAAATTTGAGAAACAGCGGGCTTTACCAGGCCCTTTCACTTGGCGCTAATGTATTTTTGAAACCTCATTTTCTCTTCAAATACATTTCAGTCTGGTTCTCATACAGCTTGATCTTTTCATGTATTTTTTGTTAGGCTCTTCAGGTGATCCGGCAAAGTTGAGATAAGGCTGAGCTGGCTCCAGATGGTTGCTAAGGAGTCACTCTGCATAGACCAGGACCAAGCTGCATGTGTGACGGCCTCACGCTGGGGCTGGCAGGCTTGTGCCCAGCTGATCTTTCTTCTGGGGCAGCCAGTGGCTGATGAGCACCAGGCTCTGGAGGGCCAGACCAGCCAGGTGGCAGAAGAGCCATGACAAATGCTGGGCAGTCACCAGGAAGCTGAAGCTTCCACTGCAGAGCCTCTGACACCTGGTGATGCTTTACAACTTCCGCAGCTTCACACAGGCCACAGGAGACACCAACGAAGGCTGGGGATGAGCTGGAAAGAGGTCATCTGAATCCTGCCATGAAATAACGGCTGATAACCATCAGAAGGCTACAAGTTCCTAGGTCATTTCTTTTTAAAATCTTTTTCTGAATTGTCATCTTTTAAAACAGACTTTCCATGTGCATGCCTCTTCTGCTGTTTCACAAAGGGCATTCTTGTACATTATGTGTTTCGGTCCATTTGGGTAACTAGGACAGATGAGAAGGTCGAGGCCCAGAGGCTCTGTGGACCCACGGGTGTAACAGCCTGCTTAGTGAACATTTTATTAGTTTAACAGTTTCATTTTTATAGGAAAAAAAGCATAACTGAGAAGTAGCTGAATTCCCTAAGCGACACTCATGGAAAGCCTTGATAGTCCCACAGCCAGCCCATAAAAAAGCCGCGCCATTTGCCTTGTAGTGGTTTAATGGTGCGGCAAACAGACTCAGGAGGAAAGGGGCAGAGTTGTAAGTTGGAAATGGAAACCTGCAAATTTCATGGCAAATATCACACCTCTCAGGGAGAGAAAACACCCAATGTTAAAGACTTTTTATTTTCAGATCTTTTAGAGGAATCAATTCCATTGAACAAGCCTTTATAAAATGCCATAGAAGCCAGAGTGCCCCAGGTGAAGTCCTGCCCTTAATTTAGGAAGTGATCCTCCCTTGGCCAAATCACCCAACTTGATTTCCTGGCGGTTTCAAAGAGGCAAAGCTACAAGATGAGCCTTTGAAGAAGCCAATACTGTTTTCCTTTTAGTTTTCACATGAGTTCAACTTGACCTTTCTCCATTTACTATAAACCAAAATCCACCTTAAAGAATGAAAATGCAGGGAATGGCTTTGTGGAAGCAGATCTTTGACTCAGGGCCACACACTCCAGACAGACAGACAGACAGACACACACACTCTGGCTCCAGACTGTGCCTGCTCAGGACAGATGGACAGGAAAGCCAAATGCTTTCTGGGCACAATTGTGGCTGCCCACGCTGCTCCACAGTTGCCAGGAGTGTGGGAAGTACTGACAGTAAAAACTGTGAAATCAAGCCTCTTTGTCAGGCCTGTCTTGGACGGCAGACTCCACCTGGGCGAGGCTGGCAGACGGCGGCCGTCTGGCCTACACACAGTCACGGCTGCAATTCCGCTCCCCCAGTCATGCTGTTATTTCAAAACATCAGCGCTGTAACCAGAACAATCTCCATCACAACAAAAGCTCATTTTCCCGTGTAACAATATGTAAGTTGTTAAAGGGAAGAGATCAGACAGTTTCCATATGCTCCAATCTTTCTGTCCTAGAAACAAAGCCTTCTCCTAAATAACCTACTCCTAAGCCTGTACCCACACGACAGTTGTAGGTTCATTCATGAATGATGGTGTCCAAATGGGTTGAATAATTTTGTCATTGTGTCTGAGTCGAAACAGGTCACCTGCAAGCCTCATGCAGAATTTAGAAATTGGACAAATGATTTAAGCCTCAAAAACTGCAGAGATATTTTTGGGTACACACAGGAGAGGGTGAGTCAGGGGCTTGGTCAGCAGATGCCCAGCCCCAGCGTTGATGCAGTTTCCAGTTTCTGCAGCTGCAGGAGGGTGAAGGCTCCTTGCTGGGGAACAGTGTTGGTCGGTCTGCTCTGCTCGGGCTCTCTGCTGAGCCTTCAAGGAGTCCCGACTCCCCATCTTCTGCATAACGGTGGGACAGTGTGGCCATTACCTCAGCATCTTCACCATGTACGGGCCTTGTAATCTGTAGCCAATCTTTCTATAATAATTCCTGGTGCCAACACCTGCAGAAAAAATAAAGTTAAAACAGTGTCCAACCAGCGTAACTTTAGTGACCCTCAAAAGTCAGCAAGGGCTTCCCTCAACTGTATATTCTTCCCCACTCATTTGCAGACCAGATTGTCTTCCAGATACAGCCTGAGTTTAATAAGTTGGGAACATTTGTATTCCTTTGAATTCAAGCTGCATTTAAAAATAGAAACTGCTGAGTGGCAGAAATAAGTCTCTTTCCTTGATTTCTAACATCAGCTCATGGTATTTGACACACATATCTGTAGGCAACAGCCAGTGTGCACGCTCGGTGTTTCAGAGCCTGCATACCGAGATCCTGCTGGCGTTACTTTAGGTAGCTGGGAGGAGGCTGTTTAATGTGTGAAATGCCCGCACCCCAAGGGAGGCCTAATGATGCTGGGTTACTGAAGAAAGAGTGGGGGTTTTCCTCGACGAGCAACTCTCCAGTTCACAGTTTAACTCAATTCTGACAATAACTACTTGGAGTTAGTGCAGACCCTGCCCATTCTGAGCTCCGTCCACAAGAATGTCTGCAACACCAATTGCAAATAGCAGGTCTTGGGTTACCTACAACTTCTGTCAGACTTGGCCACAAATCAGGGGTTCCGACAATCCCTGCCTTGGGTTCGATATTTGCCATAATGGCTCACAGAACTCAGGGCAACATTTACTTACGTTTACCAGATAAACACAAGATAAAGGGCACAAGTGAACGGATTAAGAGGCCCCTCAGGTGAGGTCCAAACGGGTCCTGAGCACAGCAGTGCCGTCTCCACTAAGACGGGGTGCGCCACCCTCCTGGCACGTGCGTGGGTCTGCCGTACCAGAAAGCAATCTGAACTCCATTTCTGAGGGATTTTCACGGAGTCTTCATCATGTAGGAATCATAAGCATAACTCAATCTCCAGCCACTCGCCCTCCCAGAAGACAAGGGGTGGGCTGAAGGTTCTAAACTTCTAATCATGGCTTGGTCTGCTGCTGTCCAGCTCCCAAGGAGCAGCACGAGTTGCCTAATTAGCACCCAAGGTGCTCCTACGAACCTACATAACTCAGGAAATTACAAAGGTTTGAGGAGCTTTGGGTCAGGAACCCAGAAGAGAGACCAAATTATACTTCTTCTTACATCTCAAAGTTTAGAACATGAACTGACTGAAATCAATATACAAGTCCATCACTTCCCTCCAAAAGCCTGGGCTGTTTGTACTGAAGTCAGAGACATCTGGTGCTGACCTAGCACAGCACCCGACAAGCCCTCCCTGTCTGCCACTTTCCTTGTCTCATCTCAGGGCAGTGCTAGCTCTTGACTCTCCTCTTCCTCACGGGCGTCCCTCCTCAAAGGCTCAGCTCCAACCATAACCTCCCAGGTGCAGGCCCCAGACCTCTCCTCAACACACGTCCCACATCCCCACGGTGTCTCTGGGATTCGGCATAGACCTGCTCATACACGGATCACTCCTAAAGTGCATCTCTGGCTCAGGACGCTCCCTGAGACTTAAGATTCATACTTCCAGCTCAGCGCCTGTGGCTCAAGCAGCTAAGGTGCCAGCCACATACACCACAGCTGGCGGGTTCGAATCCAGCCCAGGCCTGCCAAACAACGACAACTACAACCAAAAAATAGCCAGGTGTTGTGGCAGGCGCCTATGGTCCAAGCTACTTGGGAGGCCAAGGCAAGAGAATCGCTTAAGCCCAGGAGTTGGAGGTTGCTGTGAGTTGTGATGCCACGGCACTCTACCTAGAGTGACATCTTGAGGCTCTGTCTCAAAAAAAAAAAAAAAAAAGATTTGTACTTCCAACTTTGTACTGCCACTGCACGGTCCTACCTGGGTGTCTAAAGAAACGCCTCAAATGCAGCAGGGCCAGAACGGAACTCCTGGTTGCCTGCAGCCCAAACCTGCTCCTCACACAGTATGATCCATTTCTGGAAATGGCAACTCCAGCCAGTTGTTCAGGCTGGAATCTTGAAGTCATCACTGATTCCTGTCTTTCTGTCAAACCCTAATTGAGAAACTTGAAGAAAACAAAAGAACAAGCCCTGAGGGTATCAGGGGAAACAAAATTCTGGGCAGCAAGAAAAAACAAATTCAAAGGCCCAGAGATGTCAGTGCTTAATTTACTCAAGGAACTGCAAGGAGGCAGCACTACCTTATGGAGGGTCTTACAGAGCACGTGCTTCTTGAATGAGATGAGAAGAATCTGAGGATTTGTGATCAAAGCAGTGACCTGATCTGACTACTTTTTGAGAACAGAATGAAAGCTCCGGGAGGGCTGGGATTTTTAACAGTTCTTTTTTTTTTTTTTTTTTTAAGGCCGGGGCTGGGTTTGAACCTGCCACCTCTGGCATATGGGGCCAGCGCCCTACTCCTTTGAGCCACAGGCACCACCCGGGATTTTTAACAGTTTTATTCACTGCAGAGTCCCTAGTAACCAGAGCGATTACCTGGCACACGTTAGGCTCTCAGCAAACACTTGCTCACTGAATGAGTATGCGACCAAGTGCAGCAACAGACAGAACAGTCAAGAACTATTACAGTAGCCCAGGTGAGCCATCACGGCTCAGAGCAGAGCCACACGGGTGCAAGCAGCTGCAACCTGTACGTCTGTCAGATGGAGTCAAAACAATCTGTAGATGGATGAATGGCGTGGCAGAAAGGGAGGGGCCCGAATGATGCTGAGGTTTTCAGCCTGAGTAAATCCCAGAGGCTGGACAGAGAGATGGAGGAGATGGTGGGAAGAGAAGGTACAAGGGGGAAGTGGGGAGCGGGGTTTGGTCATACTCCACAGGAAACTGCTATTAGGCCTCCAGGCAGAGATGCTGAGTAGTATGTGACTTGGGAAGCTTTTCTTGCTCATGGAAAGATACACAGGGAGTGAAAGGGGTTAATTGTCCCTTCTGCAATTCACCGTTGAAACTTAATTGTCAGCATGGCAGTAGACAGGTGGGGCCCCTCAGAGGTGACTGGATCGTGAGGGCTCTGCCTTCATGAATGGATTAGTGGGTTATAAGAAGAGGAAGAGATGCCTGAGCTACAACTCCCAGGCCTCTGGCCATGTGATGCCCTAGGGACCCTGCAGAGTCCCCATCACTAAGAAGGTCCACGACAGACGCAACTCCTCAACCTTGGGCTTCTCAGCTCCTAGAACTAAACAAATTCTTTACAAATTATAAATTCGGTTTCAGATATTCTGCTGTGAGCAAGAGAAAATACACTCAGCCAGGGAGTGAGTTGTTTTGGAAAGTAGTTGCCAACTGCTGCAGTTCCTTCCAGGTGGTGAAGGGGATACGTGACTGGTGGCAGAGACCATGGGTACCATTTGGCTGTTTCTGATACTGTTGAGCCATATATTAGCCAGTTCTAAAGCTGCTCTGCCTACACACGTTATGACATGGCACCTTTTCCATTTGGTTTAAGCCATTTGGGGGGCTATTTCTTACTGTGGTCAACTACACATAACATAAAGTTTGCCATCCTCATCATTGTTCAGTGTTTGGGTTAGCTCACTGTTGAGTATATTCACACTGTGGTGCAATCATGACCATCATCCCCCAGCAGGACACTTTTCATCTTGAAAAGCTGAAACTCTGCTCCCATTAACCAGAACTTCCCACTCTTTCCTACCCCAGTCCCTGGCAACCATCATTCCACTTTCTGTCTCTGGGAATGTGACCACTCGAGGGACTGGCTTATTTCACTCAGCACAATGTCTTCAAGGTTCATTCACGTTGGGTTGAATTTTGAGTTGCGTTTTCTGATTCTTGTAACTGAAAATATCATAACTGACAAACAAGCTTGAGGACAGGAGAGACAAGCACATAAAGTCAAGTCCCCATTTAAAAATCCGAATTCAGAGTAAGACTTCTGACCATACTGCTCTCCCTCTCAGAATAGCAAAGTGCATATTCCGCAGTCTCATATGCAAAGTCTTTCCTCTCAGACTCTTCAGCTTTAGTTCCTTCTACAACTAGCCTACTAGCACTTAATGGTCCAGCACCGGAAACCCAGGTCCAGAGTCGGGAGCCCACACTGCCATACACCCAACTGGGACACCGCACCTGTAGGGACCTTTGCAGACAACTCTCCTCCTACAGAAGAGGACCAGTTCATACCCTCCTCCCTCCACGCTAGCTATGTACCTTAACTAGAGTTCCACTGTTTTAGGGATCACACAGAGCTTTATTGTCCTTGGGTATCTGTTTCCCCTCCCAGAATGTAAGCTCTTTAATGTCAACGGCGTCCATCAGCAGGGCTTATACAGTTCTGGAATATAACCAAGGTGCAATAAATGTTTGTGGATCTCTTATACCCTATTCAGGTATATTTTATATCGGAATACACACATGCAAAGAATGTGCTCCTGGAAGATGTATTAAAAAAAATCCACCCTTAGATGCCAGCAATGGGGACAATTCTATGCAAGAGAGAGGAAAGGCCGGACTTCTTGACTTAGTTATAAATTTCCTGTCTTGTTAGCTAAGAGACTTAGAGGCAGCTTCCTGATTTATACTATTTTAAAAAATAATTTTATTATTTTAATTTTTGAAACAGAGTCTTACTCTGTCACCCTGGGTAGAGTACTATGGTGTCATAGCTCACAGCAACCTTGAGTCCTGGGCTCGAGTGATCCTCTTGCCTCACCTCCCAAGTAGTGGGGACGACAGGCACCCGCCAAGTCACCTTGCTAGTTTATTTCCCTATGTTTAGTAGAGATGGGGTCTTGCTCTTGCTCAGGCTGGTCTCGAACTCTTGAGCTCAAGTGGTCCTCCCACCTCGGTCTCCCAGAGTGCTGGGTTTACAGGTGTGAGCCACTGAGCCTGGATGATTAATACTATTATCTCTATCTGATAAAAACTGCTCCTAAACTGTTCAGAAATGTTTTTAGCCTTTTGCATTTCTTTTCTCCATTTATAGAACAGATACTATTTTCCATGGACTTAAAAACATTTATCCTGGGGAATATCAAACATACGATATGGAGATGATGGTGCATTGA
The DNA here is from genome assembly GCA_963573935.1 of Arctocebus calabarensis. Taxonomy (NCBI): domain Eukaryota; kingdom Metazoa; phylum Chordata; class Mammalia; order Primates; family Lorisidae; genus Arctocebus; species Arctocebus calabarensis. The sequence continues at coordinate 84,563 of CAUYON010014028.1, forward strand.
ACCTCCCACTGCTTAGCTCAGAACAGCCACACTGCTAATGCTTCTAGACTTCTGCTCATGTCCCCAACCTGCACCTGCCTGCCCACCGTAAATGGCTGAGACAGAAGCAGTTTCTTACATTTAACGTGGGACTAGACAGCTCTTGGATGATAAGAGAAAGTTCAATGATCAAGACAGCCCCAATTTCCTAAGCATGCTGCTTTACTGGGGTGTCTCTAAGCATTCCTGGGGCTCCCTGGGCCTTTGTAAAAGGAGAAGGCCTTAGAAACTATTACCTCCTTGGGCAGAGGCATTCTGGCCTCACTATGGGCCTTTTTGAAGGAAAGACCCATGTTGTTGGCTGAGCTCCTATCCTTGTTTTCAGTAAGATGTAGCTGATCTGAAGCTCCCTTCAGGCCCTCCAGCCAGTCTGGATTCCAACCTCTTCTCATCTAAATAAAAATATTCCCTATCTGTATTTCTTGGTGCCTCTATTTTCTTAAAAGAAAGATTTCCCCTGTTTTTATGATCTGGAGAAGGCTTAGCCAGCCTAGAGGGGAGGACACCATCCCCTGGTCTGGGGAAAGGCCTCTCTCTCCTCTGATCCCCTCTCCATGTCCAGCAGGGCTCCTAGAAAGTCCTCTGTCCTAGTAACTTTCTTTTTGTTAGCTAGCCAAGAAAAGGCAATGACTCTTGAGAGCTGACGTCAGCCAACCTCGTGGGCTGTTTCCCAGCCCTCAGCCTAACTGCAACTGCTTCCCCTCCAGGAGAGATGCCCTCCCTTGGGCTGTGAGAGTAATTCTCTCCAGATTGCCTGTGGGGGAACCCACCAAATCCCTGGGCTGGGAGACTGAGCAGGAATCAACCGCTCTAAACCGTGGTCCTCAGGGTCCCTGGTTACAGAGCATCAAGGATGGGATGGGGGTCCAAACACTAGCTGCATTATATTCCCCAAATTACTTCATCCACAACCAAAATGCAGCTATGTCACCTAAAGGCAGGGCAAATAATTCTGTCTTCACCACTTCACCAGCTCTGATGATGAAGAAAGGAGAGAAGGTGAAAAAAGACACCTCGCAAGGAGGCTAGGCTGGCATTCTGGGATTGGGCTCTAGGGACCGACCTCTGTGGTGACCTCCTCAACCTTCACCTCTGCCCCGGGACACATCCCTCTTTCGGGAGAAGAAAATAAACTTTTATAGAATGTATGTATAAGCTTTCCTGTATATGTTAAAAATTAAATTATCAAAATGGCTTCAGTTGTGTTCTTTAGCTCAGCTGCAGACTCAGCGAAGAGTCTGGATCAAAGGCAGAGGCCATTGCTTGCTCTGGACGTGAGGACAGCAGCAGAGCTGCCCAGCCTCTCTCAGCAGCAGAAACAAATCTCCACCCTGGATACCAGGGACACAGTGTCTTTGATTCTTTTCCTGAAACAACTGTCCTCAAGCCTCAAGCCCTTCACATGGGAAAAGAACTCTGCTTTCTGAATGCATCTCCCTCTGTGAAAGATGTGCACCACGGTGCTTCAGCACACTCTTGCTTATTCTAAGTACTGAGCAAAGAAAGGAAATCACATTCACTGCACATGCCAGCTGCCTTGGCCATTGGCTACTGGAGGTTCATTATAGGCTGCTCAATGCTCTTTAATAAAGATGGGACATAAAACCACTAAACCTAAAAAAGATGAACCGAACATAAAAATGGAACAAACCCAGATGTTTACTTAGATTCTGCTCTGATTCTATTTTACAGAGAGAGGAAGTACCGGGGGAGGGTAGGCAGACAGCAAACTGGAGGCTGTAGTGCCCAAATTGGCTACGAAACAGCTTAGTTCTTCTAAGTTACTACAGCCTTTTCCCTAAGGGGACAAATGCAACACCAGAGCCTTAGAATGCAGTAGGCTTCTCCTTTAAAAGAGAAAATAAATCAAGAACAGGAAATGAACCTAAATGCTACGGAGCTTGTGATTCTGACTCAAAAAAAAAAAAAAGAAACAACTTGACAGTTGAGTGACTATAAAGTATTATAACCTTTGCAATGTGACTAAAAAGAAAAAAAAAAAAAGGAAGTATAAGGCTAGAGGAGGAAGACAACTTTTTTGGAGCGTGTAAATATGTGCCAGAAATTGCATGCTTAGAGAATCTCCATCCACCAACTTATTAAAACTTAGTAAGATCTTTGGAATTACTGTCCTAGAAGAAATGCGAATTTTAGAATGGGTCCTAAGTCAAGGTCACAGTGCTAGGAGGTGGAAGAACTGAACTTAGACCTAGCCTGCTTGGTCTATGGCCTAAAGTATTTCTAATGCTCTAGGGCACTTGTGCTGTGGGGCGCCCCAACCAGACCCACCTTTCCCAACTCTGGTTTTGGGCATCAAATCTACCCTGGTAAAGGACACCCCTTCTTTCACAGTGAGAAAGGACCTTCAGCTTGTCTTGATCACCTCACCTCCTGTGTCTGTGTCTAGCTTCTCAGTGTCCTTTGATAAATTCCAACAGGAAACTATAGCATGTTGACTATTTCCAGGGCTCAGAAAGAAGCAGAAGAATAAATCACAGATAACACAGGCAGGTTATAAAAAACTCTGTAAACAGATAGGGCTTACAAATGTGAGAACTACAGCGAAGGAGGACAATTTCCAGTAACAACTTGATAACTATGGTTGCCATGTTTAAAATAACAAGAACTACAATATAGTTTGGGAGTAAAAGCAACAAAGATGGCACAATGATGCCAATGAGATTCTAAAAGGGCAGAAAAGTCAGGTGTCCTCAAACTTATAAAAAGATGACTGCAGGCTTGATTATGGCAGACTGAATGATTAGAAGATAATTTTAAAAACTGGATAAAATTTGAAATGCTTCTGTTAACAAATGATCAAAGACCTAACAGTTATTAATTATTAGGTCAAAAATACAAAGAAAACATGAGCATCAAAAGAGGCCTACAGGGCAGGCTGCGTAGCCTCCTGAAGCAGAGAAGCAGCTATTCCCTCCCTCCCTCTAAGGCAGTGGTTCTCAACCTGTGGGTTGCGACCCCTTTGGCCTATATTAAAGGTTCGCGGCATTAGGAAGGTTGAGAACCACTGCTTAAGGTGTCAGCTATGCTCTCGACTAGAGAAGCTTGTGAGAGACAGATTTGCCTAAAAGACTCATGAGAGTGAAGGAACAAGGGTCTGAATTGAAAGCCTGGCAAAGACAGACACTCCCAATGCTGGACTAGACTCTGAAGAGCTCCGCTTTACAGAAGGGGGAGGCCTGGAGGAGGGAGGTGGTCATCTAAATGACCCAGATAAACCCCTGGCCTTGGTCCTGGACAACTACTGCTCTGAGGTGACGACAAGAGGAAACAGCGCTCCTCTTGGGAGGAAGCTAGTATCATCTAAGCATTGGAATATTCCTGAAAGCAAATTCCTATATAAATGCTCAGGAAAGGATAAAAAGTGATGCGGTACACTTTGAGACAGGATGGCACAAGAAGCAAACAATGCAGGGACCCCAATCATCTGACGGAATGTAAAAGCGCTACATACACTTGCTGACTTTGTGCAGAGTACCCGCCTACCCAGCTGACTACTCAGCTGACGTGCTGCTTTACTCTGCTTGTCTTACTAATGATTACATTACCATACTTACCCTCGGGGTGTTAGGAACAGCCTCTCATAAACCATTTCTTAAGGGCTTAACTTAAGCCTGCTTCTGAGGGCCACCCTTATCAGGCGGAGGACAGGCTACAAGACCTTATCTCGTTTTCCTGTATCAATGTCAGGGTGCATGCAATTTCCATTCTAGATGCAAGACTTTGCTTATTTGCTGGATTATCTCTGATTCAAAAGAGGGGCCATTGTTATTCTGCATGGAGGAAGGGAGCCTATGATGGGAAAGGGCACAATGTGACAGGAAAGGGGACTTCTTGGGTGCTAGTTACGTTCTTAATATGAGTAGGAGTTACAGGGTGCTATCTGCTGAATGCCTGTCTCCTCCCCTCAATTTATACATTGAAATTTAATTCCCAATGCAACAGTATTAAGAGGTGGGGGTTTAGGAGGTCATTAGGTTCTTGACACCCCCAGAACTGTAAGAAATAAATTTCTTTTGTTTATAAGTTACTCCGTCTATGGCGTTTGTTAACGGCAGCCTCAAGCAAGTAAGACATATAGGCCCCGACTAAACAACTCACGGTTTAACATGTACTGAACTTTCTTCTTTGTTAGTTTACGGTAAACTTTTAAAATGAAAAAGAAGGCAAGATTAAGTAATCTCAACTATTTGAATACTTGTTTAAATGGGGAACTTAATCAATTCTTCATGTCTATGGAAAAACAAACATGAGAAGTTGCCTTGTGACTCCAACTAGACAAAGAAAGAACATGGAATTATTAATGTTACTTAATAAAGGAAGAAATAATGAAGAAAGTTTAACTGATCAAGTATGTACTTAGCACATACTCGGAGCCTGGAAATTGAAGAGCTTTATTTTCGAGAATTCTTCAAGGAAAGAAGAACTCTAGCCTAATAATTTAGACCTTCTCATGTCTGAAGCAGGAAAATGAATTAGATATCTGGAGGGCATTCCTGTTCTTTGACACTTAATTTTTAGGACACATAGCTGCCCTTCATTGCTAGAAATGTGTTATTGAACTAAATTAAAATTGAGCCTACATCACACTCACACAGTCAAACTTGAAAAGAGAGAAAATATGCTAAATCTATCTTTTGAAACTTAAATTTGATTTTTTTTGATTAGATACAAAAGACTGAAATGATTCATGACTTAATAAAAAAAAATCAGTGAAATAAAAACAAATTAAAGAATTGTGTTTTAATTACTTTTGTGTTTCATTAATCAACTACTTATTGAGTGCTTGATACATGCTTAGTGGCATTAAAACAAGGAAATATATTCATTAGTTTCATTCATTTGCTATTGAAATGAGACCTCACTGTATCTCATTGATCTCCTGTAGGAGGGCAATATTTCACTCTTCAGCAATGTACACTGAGATGAAAAGAAAGTTGGTGAACAGTTTTCATTCTGAATGTTTGAAAATGGACAATTAACTTAATGACCCTCAATCTTTGAGAATTTTGTTCCTGTTCTGTTAAAAAAAAAAAAAAAGAAAACATACAAAGTTGATAAACAAAGGTTATCCAGGCATAATTTCAGCTCTTCAAACCAGTTGATTGCTGCGAGTCATTAATATATTATTCTCCATCCCCTTGGCCATACAGAGGGTATCTGGGGACAGTCTGCTAGGCAAGCAATCTAAAGGTTCTGGTATAAGTTTTGAGAAGTCTATACCAAGACAGTAACAAAGTATGTTAGAAAGTGTCAAGTAGGTAACTTATAAATCTGGATAGAAGCTACCCTGGGTAACTTACAGTTGGGTGGTGTTGTGGGGGTTGTCTGATAGCTCTTAAAAGCGTTTTCTTTACACGGAATCTGGCCTATACTCTGATACAGGAGGGTCCACAGTCATCTGATTCAAACATGGAGTGGCTGTGTTGCTACCAGTGCAGAATGTCTGCTGTGTCACAGGTCATTTTCACCTCCTTACTGGAGCCTAAAATCTTTAGTGTCTCTCTGCAGAAGTTAAAGACTGTGCCGTCCTATCACCTGGTAGGAAGACGAATCCCTTCTACTTACAGTCTCTTTAAATACAGACTTTATGAGGGAAAATAGCAAAGTAGGAAGTTCTAGATATGAGTCCCTCTGAGGAAACAACCATTATGTTGGAAAAACCAACTGGAACCAACTATTAAAGAATGCTAGAGCCTGATAGGATGCTGACAGTGACTAGGGGAGCGCTCGAGGAGGGAAAGGCTGCTGAGCTTTGGTCAGGGAGCTGCGTGCTCTCAACTATCAACAACCCCCATTCCTTAGCGTCACCACAGCTGCAGGGGTGGCAGCCTTGCTCCTGGAGCAGCCGGCTAGAAGTCGGGTGGACAGGAAGGACCTAGTCCTCCACAGACAGGTAAGGATGGGGTGGAATTAGATTCTTACAGGGCTGTGCAACCAAGATCCCGCACGTGTACAGATTAGTCGGGTTTGCACACCTATGAGGATCTAATCCTGCCCCTGATGGGTGCTGATGTGAGCCATGGGGAGTGCTGTACATACAGATGAAGCTTCACTCGCCCACTTCCTGCTGTGTAGCCTGGCATCTAACAGGCCACGGACCAGCACTGGTCTGCAGCTTGGGGGTGGGGGACTGCAGGCCTGCAAGATCCAAACAGTAGGAACTCATTCGTGGCCTACTCAGGAATATTTGAAACATGCACTAATTAATGCATAATAACTCATGTGATGCCAAGTAATAGGGTTCTTGTAGTAAAGCAACACCTTATGCTGTATCTATTGTCTTTAAAAAGAAAGATATTTATAAGGACAAAAAAATCCTATTGGAAGATGCACTGAAAAAAGAAACATCTATGATCATTGTTGTAATACCAAAATGGAACAGGGGAATATACAGAACATAGATAATGTGCAATTAATTAGAGGGCATTTAGGGGATAATTTACTAAAAGGATAAATTATGTACAGGGAGAGTACAAAAGGGCAGTCCTTCTCCTTCCTTTCTGGTACGTCTTACACAGACTGGTTTGCATTTGGCAGGCTTCCTCTGTCCATTAGCAAATACACATGACATAATGCAAAAGGCTTCTCCAGACATTTTGGTGAGGGTTAGGAGTCCATTACCAGACAGAACCAGTTACAAATGCACCCCTCTTTTCCATTAGATTATAATGCACAGTAAAAATGACCTTCACCTGAAACTAAGGGTGATGTGTAGTAATCTGGAATACAGGTGAGTTTTCTGAGGTCCAGTAAGTAAATCTCAGCCATTTGTAGTTTAACAAAGCAAAACAACTATTTTCTGCCCAATGTGGTTCTATGGCATAAAACATTAATTTAGTCCTAGGAAGTCATATTGGAAGCCAGAAGTCACAGGCACACTGATTTTTTTGACCAGTAGGTACTATAGACATAGCTCTGAGTGCCTGATTAAGAATGATCTCATCGCAACAGTGACTTGTTTAATTACCCTATGTTTATCCCCTCACCCCTTCTGTGGCTTTTTAATAGATTTAAAATGGCCAGCAGTCCCTGACTCCACTGATCTCTGTCATCAACCATTCAGACATTTTCTTCATTTTTCACCATCACTGTGTAATCTATCAGCCTTGTACAATTCTTGGCCAATGGCCATATTAATTTTCTAGTTGAAAGAACACAAATAGAATACTGCTTATGACGAAGGCAGTCAGGGGATCTTGGGGAATAGCTGTTCCTCTTGCTGCATAGCAATTAGCTTGGCAAACAGAAACAGAAACACGATTGGATCTCATACCCAGCCAAAATTGCCAACAGAAAAAAATTCACTCTGTTGGGGGTGTCAAACAGCTTTTTAATAGTGGCTATGAACAGTTATATTTGCCCTTTTGCAAATGGTATGGGCAGTGTGACATCAGAGATCTCCGGTTTCCATGGTGATTATTAGTGATGGCATTTCAAATGTTGTGGTTAGCCTCTCCAGTACAATTTACCATAAGAGAGGGAAAAGAAAAATTCCATCAACTTGACATTTTTGAAGGAAAGAATGCTGACCATCCAAGCAGATAAACATCACAGTTTTTAACCATAAACAGATGTATGCTGATAGAAGATACATGGGTATACTGGCAAAGGACACTAGCGCACTTGGGACTTAACAGGGACTAATTAACTGCTTAGATATTTAGCAGCAGTTAGCTATTATTTTCTGCCTACACATTATTTTATAAACTGGTGTTCTTACAACACCGATTTACCCATTTTATCTGTAGAAAAGGAATATTTTTTTACTCCAAAGCAATTAATCTGGAGTTGAGAAATAATTTGGAATTTAAGTAGAGAGAAAACTCACCTTCCTCTGCAGTTAAGGACAGTAAATGAGGTGAAGGCCGAGTTAGCTGCCAGCCCAATACCAACATTCCCAGAGGGCAAGGCCACCGTCTCCTTTCTGCTCCCTCAATGTACAGTAATTTTGATGTTGATGAAACTAAACATTCCATTTTTGCTTTGTTTAATTTTCACGTTTAGAGTTGATAGTTAACTTTAAAACACAGTTTACTAAGACAATTATATGTATTTTGAAAAAACTAGAATGAATAAATGTAAAAGCCTCTTTTTAAGAAAATGCTTTATAGGGTGGGCATGGTGGCTCACGTCTGCAATCCCAGCACTTGGGAGGCTGAGGCGGGTGGACTGCTTGAGCTCAGAGGTTTGAGACCAGCCTGAGCCAGATGGAGAACCTGTCTCTAAAAATAGCTGGGAGTAATAGTGGGTGGGTGCCTGTAATAACAGCTACTTGGGAGGCTGAAGCAAGATGATTGCTTGAGCCCAAGAGTTTGAGGCTGCTGTCAGCTGTGATGCCATGGCACTTTACCCAGTGTGACAAAATGAGACTCTGTCTCAAAAAACAAACAAACAAATAATCCCCCCCAAAAACCAAAGAAAGTGTTTTATTTGACTTTGATAAGAACATTCTTAATTTTCTTATGTAGCTGTAAAGGTAGTCATAGTCTTTTAAAAAAGATAATCAGCTATAAATTATATGGTGTATACCAATAAACAAAATGTACTGAGATATCACAGATAAAAAATAATTTATTAATAAGGAAGAAAAAGATACCCAGAGTCTTTCTAATAGTGATTCAAATCAGATCTACCGTGTAGCTAATACTATTGTCTAGAGGCCGAATCAAAGATTATAAATTCAAGTTATAGTATAAGCCTGCTGGCAAAATAAAGGGAAGTCATAATGAGTCAGAACGTAATTTAAAAAATTCTACATAAATGCATTACTCTTTCAATTAGAGCAACCAAAATGATAAATGAGTCTGTCTCTCCCTTCCTCAAGCTACTAGTGAGGCCAGGATAGAATATCTAGGCTACCATTATGTATGACTTATATAAAAGCTTACAGACCCAGAACATGGACTCACATGAAAGGTCAGGAAAAAACGCAGGATGCTTAGGTCACAAAGTGTCACCAGTTGTGACTGAAGTTAATATGCATTCACAAATCATGGATAGAATTAACCACCTATGGGAAAGTTTTTCATCATTTTCATCATCAAACACCCAATCTATAATAAGGTGAGATCATTGATGATGAAATTAAAGGGTCTCCTAATGTGACATCAGAAAAGGATCTACCTAAATGCAATCAACAAAACATAATTGGTCACGTTGAGAACTAAAGAAGTTAAGAAACTCAGGGGCAGAAAAAATCTTAGAGTTGGGGCGGCACCTACTGGCTCAGTGAGTAGGGTGCCAGCTCCATAGACTTAGGGTGGTAGGTTTGAACCCAGCCCCGGCCAAACTGCAACAAGAAATAGCCGGGCGTTGTGGCGGGAGCCTGTAGTTCCAGCTACTCAGGAGGCTGAGACAAGAGAGTTGCCTAAGCCCAGGAGCTGGAGGTTGCTGTGAGCTGTGATGCCACAGCACTCTACCAAGGGGGACAAAGTGAGACAGCAAAAAAAAAAAAAAATCCTAGAGTCGGAACTGTAAAAGACAACCCAACCCACTTGTTTTTTAATAGGGAAATAAAGGAACAAAGGTCCATAGAGATCAAGTCAAATCCCGATCACAGGAGAGCTCCTCCTGACAATTCAGGAACGGAATCCCAGCTCCCTGCACCCCTCCACCCCATGTCTGTAGCTCTTCTCACCTAACGTAAAAAGTATTGATATGAAATATAGCCCATGGCACCAATCCCCATCATAAAGAGATTTTCACTTTAAGGGGGAACTTACAGAGAATAACTGTTTGCCTTTGCTACCAAAGTCAATTATAACACAAGCACGCCGACCACGGCTCTCCAATGGGAAAGACTGAAGACAGAAGGAACCAACAAGGGAGGGAAAAACAACATCAGAAAACGCTGTCATAACAAACACGCCTTCCAGTTCTCAAGAATGGACTTCTCTGGTGTCTAGTTCAGAAACTTAAACAGAATAATAATGTATTACTAAATCGGAGAAATCAAATGCACTGCTTATGTTCTTAGTTTTTCATTTGAAGGGTGACCAGCTCGAGTCAAACAAAATCAAAGCCCATGTGGTTTCGCTCACGGAAAGCAAGGGTGGGGCTCTCAGGCCCGAGTGGCACCCTGTCCTTCCTCCTAAAGAACTCACTTTTGTCTCCAGGAGGCATTCCTGCACAGTTCCCCTGGGAACCCTTTGGCCTCTGCAGCTCTTCTATAGTTGGGACAGCAGAGCTGCTGCATCAGCTGACAAGAGGAAGCCTCTTGTTATTTGAGAAATTCTACATGCAGATGATCTGAAATTGAGCTATTATTTAAATTATGGTAAAGAGTTAGAAAGACAAATATGGCAGAAAGAGGACAGATGATGATTTCCACTTACAGAGACACCCTGTTCATAAAAAGCAGAAACTGAGGCTCTTCTGAGCGACTGGATATGACCTGTGGCAAGTCAGGCTGCTCTCTGCAGGCAACATTTTGAAAAAGAGATAGATACCGTGAAGGTCAATAAAATAATGTAGACCAGTGACAGAGTACGGATGCTCCTCAGCTTTAAAAATGATCAGGTTCAGTAGAAAATCATGCGAAGGTCTATCAGAATTCACCAGACTTCGGGAATTCAGCACTGCCAGGGTCAAGGAGAGCTGCCGTTACTTTAATGACTGGGAAGAGAACATGTTTGGAAAGAATACTAAAATCTGGCTACCTAACGTGTGGTCTGAAGACAATTAGCATAGGTACCACCTGGGAACTGGCTATAAATGTAGGCTCCCAGGCCCCACTCAGACCAATGAGTCAAAATCTGCATTTTAATAAGATTGCCAGAGCAAAGGGGCTATGGAAATCTCAGGTATTATCAACCTGACTCAGCTACATGTGTTCCAAGTCAATCTGGCCCTTTCCTGGTACTTCTGGTCAACCACAGCTCAACAGTTAAGAGGTAAACATTTTTCACTATTAGGTGAGCCTCATGTAGTTACCTTTTCTTTTTATAGGATTAAAGATAACAGAGAAAAACACAAAGTTAGAGATGTTACAAAGGGCTTTTTTAGTCTGTCGTGGTAAGGTCAAAAACTTCAAGCAAACTAAATGATTAAGTGAGCCTGGGTCATTATATTTTCATAATTATAGTCATTAAAATCTGAGCAAGGGTATTGATTCATTGATTGGCAACAACTTTTTTTTTTTTTAAACTTCATTTCAACGTTCATTTCAGAAATATTATCTTCTCAGAAGGCGTATTTTAGTTTTAGGAATGCCGTGGCCTAATGGGAAAACAAAAATGCTAGAGGAAAAGTAACCTACATTTTGACCACAGTTTTCACCCTGCCGGCTTCCTGTTGGGAACAGCAATTTTTATAAGGACACACTACTGAAGAGAAGTGTCAAGGGTGCACCTGCACCTGTCATTCCTTACTCCCCTGCCGCGCCCGCGCTGTACCCTGACTTCCTTTTCATGTGACGTCCCAGGTAGGCAGCGGGGAAGGGCCCGGCTGGACTCAGAACGTTCCACCCCAACATGGTGCCTTGGCACACTGAACACTGTAGGGGCAGAATCTGAGGAAACAGCAGGTTCCAGAAGCGCCTTCTGACATTCCCCCCCTTTCTCCCCTGAAGCAGGACATAACACCCTTAAGTGAGACCCCAGGGAAAGGGACACCCTTTATCTCTAAAGATGGAGGGGCCCCTAGGACTTCAGAATGCAAAGAGGGGAAAGCTGTTCCCTAGGAACAGAGTCACCGGAAGAAAATTTAAGGACCAAACACTCTGACTCCAAACATCTTGCAGCTGAGGTTCTATTTTAATTTTCTGAATAATAATAGTGATAACCTTCACATTGGATGACATTTTTCTGGAATCTGTCTCATCAAATTCCACTTTCCCAGAGAAAGTAACTGCACACAAAGCACAGAGAGGAGCTAACCTCGCTGGCCAGTGACAGACAGCAAAGGGGGGGATATGGGTCCTCGGCTTGTCCCTCACACGGAGAGCTCAGCAGCTCTATCCCACCAAACTGCTCTTGTGAATTTTCTTTGTATTTGAGCAGAAGTCCTTCACTTGTCAGCGTGGCCCAGTTATGAACTTAATGGCCATAACTAGCGGTAAGACAGCACCAAGATAGTTTTTACTGTGGCACCATGTTTAAAATGTGAATGAACCATGACCTTGGCCCTCCCCCAGTTACCTGATATAACGGCTATTTTCCCAGATCCATGTTCTTCCCTAGCTATTCTTTCCGCTTCCTCCATCAGCAGCATGCCAAATCCCTGCAAGGAGCAAGAGGGGGTGGGGAAAAAGGGCAGGAAGTCCATTAAGAAGGGGCCATAAAACAAGAAGGCTATAATTTAGGAGCTGCTCAAATCTGTTGAAATAAGAGTGATGAAGGCCCATTTATGGGAGTAATGAAAAAGAAACCATTCAATTATACCAAAAGTACTCTGCAGCAATTAAAAAAGGTACCACTTTCCAACAAGAGCCACAAAAAGGCATTTTGTGGATGATGTAATCTAATCATAGCAAGAGAGTAACTCTTCAACTTTTGTCTCTTTTCAGATAAGTTCTACGCAATATCAAGGAGATGGAAGTCTGGGGTGGTGCACCTTCATTCATTGCCCCCTCCTTTCTAAAGGGTCCAGAAACCAGGCAAAATTCTTTTTTTTGAGACAGAGTCTCAAGCTGTCACCCTGTGTAGAGTTCCGTGGCGTCACAGCTCACAGCAACCTTCAACTCTTGAGCTTAAGCGACTCTCTTGCCTCAGCCTCCCAGGTAGCTGGGACTACAGGCATCTGCCACAATGCCAGCCATTTTCTGGTTGTAGTTGTCATTGTTGTTTGGCAGGCCGGGGCTGGATTCAAACCTGCCAGCTCTGGTGTACGTGGCTGGCGCCCTAGCTGCTTGAGCTATAGGCACCGAGCCAGGCAAAATTCTTTAATCATCAATATTGCAGCTTACACTATATTCACCAGTAGTGGTTTTAGCACATTTTCCTGAAATTTTAAGAAGTTATTAATTTATGTTGTTTGGGGATGTTTTCACTCCATATAATACAGCTAAAGTGTTCTAACATTTCATAAACACTTCTATATCATCATCTAATTTGATTCCATAAGTTAATACATATGAAATTTCTGACTTTCACAAAACAGCACTTCCATGTGGTTCATCCCTTCTTCTTCCCCCCTCATACTCCAAAGGGTGAAATTTGGAGCGACAACATCCCTGGACAGCTGAGACACTGGCTCCTCTGGTTCGACACTTCTCCTCCCCTTTCTTCCCTCTGTCTCTACCCCCCTTCACTTTGTTCCTTTCTCTTTTCCTATTTGGGCAATTTCTTAGTTGTAAGTCAAATAGACATGGAAGGCAGGATACCTGATGCTGAAACTTCGTAGGATCCCGACTGCTCACAGGGACTACAGTTCCATACACATGCAGCTCTCGGACTATGGAGACCCCTCCACCCAATTCAAAACGGAAGGTTTCCTCTGAACACTTTCGCAATCGCAGGAGGCCGATCAAAATGTCTTGATCTGGGTCTTCATAGGACAAGAATGTTTCCCAGCCACCGTTGGCAACATAATCTCTCCTTACCAATTCAACCTATTCAATAAAAAGTCACAAAATATTTAAAAATATTTTTTAAAATTAAAGAACCAAGTTCACTTTTGTAATTATATGCATTTATTTAGGCTAATATCCACAGTTAGGGATAAAGAATGAATAATCACTGTGTTTCTTCTTACTTGTCTACTCTCAAATAGCACCAAGATTAAGTAGAAATTTATGCCTTGCTCATAAACTGTGATATAAGTCCACAAATATTTGAGCTTCATCAACCTTGAGATTCTTACAGAGATCCAGCTCAATAAATGCTTTCATGTATTTAAATCTTTGGCTCTCCATGGAGATTTCTAATGTAAAATCACAAATTATGTGACATGTGTAGCTCTTAGGAGCACCTTGTCACCTCAAAACTGCCAGGTGCTCAGTGTTTTCATTTTCTAGTCTTTATCTCCTCCACGGAAACCTGCCTTTGGGGAAAAAATGGTCCCTTGTACCTTGATAGGGTTCTAAGAAAGCATGGCATCCCACAGGGCAGTTAAAATATTATGCATAATTATGGAATAAAAATGTTAAAGAGGCTGAGAGTGATGGCTCATGCCTGTAATCCTAGCACTTTGGGAGGCTGATGCAGGTAGACTGCTGGAGGTCGAGAGTTTGAGATCAGCCTGAGCAAGAGCAAGACTCCACCTCTAACAAAAATAGAAAAAAATTGCGGGGCGTTGTGGCAGGCACCTGTAGTCCCAGCGACTTGGGAGGCTGAGGCAAGAGGATCACTTGAGCCCAAGAGTTTGAGGTTGCTGTGAGCTATGATGCCACAGCACTCTAGCCAGGGTGACAGAGTGAGACTCTGTCTCAAAAAAAAAAAAAAAGTTAAAGAAAATTCAGTCAATGGAGGAAGCTTTTACAGCAGCAATCTACACGGGCTTTTGACTCTTCAGCTTACTGCAAACACAAAAGGCCCTTGTGCTTTGCCTAACTAAAAGCAATACAGGACACAAGCACGCATGGAGAAACCTACACAGGTGGATGCAGTCACACCCAGACACGTCCTGAAAATGGGCAGATGGTACCCCGCAGAGGTGAACAATTCAGACACTTTCCTTCTCGTCTTAATGCCTGCTAAGTGTCGGACTACATAAGAAATTGGAAAAATGTGGTGGGTCTAATTTTTCCCTCAAAATATCCTAAATATGAAAAATGTCAATAAAATAAATAATTGATGCTGAGAACTGCAACATCAATGCAGAAAGCATCTATTCTAACCTTTCTCAAAAGGGGTTCCACGAGAGTCAAACCTCACTGAAGATTTGGCATATAGTAATTATCCATGTAAAAGAGAAGTTAATTCAGTACTTATAACGAATGTTCCAAGGCATTACACTTAATTTTTGTGGAACCCTGTTGATAAGGGCCAATGAGTTCATTTGATTATCACAGGCAACTGTTTAACAGTTACACACAAAGAGATAAACAGATCATACCATGTTCTATCTGAAGGTAGCCAATAATCGCAGGTGGCTATATTTGAGTTATAATTAAACTAATTTTAAAGTTCAGTTCATTTGTACACGCACATTTCAAGTGCTCAGTAGTCACCCCCATAATGGATGGGGCATAGACAGAACATTTCATCATCAGCGCGATAGAGAATGCAGCTCAGACTTGGTTTTCCTACCCAAACTCTTCTAGAGTTCAGTCACCCTCAGATCTGGCCGTCCTGGCTTGACATTTGTGTCTAATCCTCACTCTCGGCTGTTAGTTATCTATTTCTAGGGCGTGGTCCCATCGACAAGAAGGTGTGGGTCCACGCTTGGCAAGGATCTAAGGCAGAACCCAACCTCAGTAAAATGAAGAAACTAACCTGGTACGGCCGTACTTTGTGATGAATTTCTTGGATTCCAACCTCTCTGGTTCTCACATCTCGACACTGCCAAAAAATAGGGGGAGGGAGGTGGCAAATACAAAACTGGTAATTTATTCAATTTTATTTAAATCTGTCAAACCCCGGGCTCAAAATTAAGTTTGGACAGAATTTCCATCAAAAGAAAAGAATAGAATAGAATTTAAAATTTAAACTATTTCTAATAAGTTTGAGGATGGGAAAAGCAGAATGGAAATGTATGATGTAGTACGGTATGGCTTTTAAAATAAATTTAGAATTCAAAAGAAATATAATATAATATAACCTTAGGGGTAAAGAAAATTAAGTCATAAAATTAAAAAATAGTTTGCCAAGGGATATAACTATCTGAAAGTATAATCTGAAACTACGTATACAGAAAAGAGCAAATTTCCAAAATTTTAAAACCTTCACCATTTCAGGGCAGTTAACATTCTGAGCATCACTATGTTTGTATCATTTTATAGTAGAAATGTCAAAAAGATGCGTGTTAAAGATGGCTGTTTTTAAAAATTTTGTTGTGTTTACTGTAGCCCAATTCATAATTGCTAAGTCATGGAAGAAGCCCAAGGACCCATCAACCCACGAATGGATTAATAAATTGTGGTACATGTACACCATGGAATACTATGCAGCCTTAAAGAGAGATGGAGACTTTACTTCTTTCATGTTTACATGGATGGATCTGGAACATATTCTTCTTAGCAAAGTATCTCAAGAATGGAAGTATCCATTGTCCTCAGCCCTACTATGAAACTAATTTATAGCTTTCATATGAAGGCTATAACCCAATTATAGCCCAAGAATATGGGGAAAGGGGCAAGGGAGGGGAGGGAAGGGGGAGGTTGGGTGGAGAGAGGGTAATTGGTGGGGCCACATCTACGGTGCATCTTAGAAGGGTACAGGTGACACTTACTAAATGCAGAATACAAATGTCTTCATACAATAAGAAAATGCCATGAAGGGTATGTTAAACTGTTTGATGAAAATATTTTAGATTGTATATGAAACCAGCACATTGTACACCTTGATTGCACTAATGTACTCAGCTATGATTTAATAATAAAAAAAAAATTGTTGTGTTTTTGCAGAGAAGGGAACTATGGGAGAAAGGGAGGGAGGGAAGAAAGGGAAGCAAGAAGAAAGGAAAGAAGGAAGGAAGGCGGGCAGAGCTGTGTGCTAGACGCCTGGAACCGTACGGTTTGAGCGAGAGAATACAATGTCTTAGAGGAGCCCACCAACACGACACGCACTCCTTAAAACAATGCCCTCCAAAGTGTGGTCTGTTTGAACTGTGCACGAGGACTACACACTCAGTGCTGGATAGAAACAGAGGCTGTGGCCCCCTCTCAACCTAGTAACTTGGCATGTCAGAAGGCAGAGCCCAGGAGTCGGTATCCTAGCCTGGACACCATTCCTGGCTTATCTTGAGAAGCTCTACGAAGTTCCTAAGGCATGGAGTCACACACATTCCCATGACTTAAGAATCCCTGACAGGGCGTGCTTCGCAATCCCGGGGCTTTCTGTACTAACACTTCCAGGGCCAGCACTGCGGAGGTGCTCAGTAAACATTTATGAAACAAGTAAGAAACTTGCATGGACAGCGGATGGCATGAAGGAGGCCAGTATATGTGGGGCAACAGCATTTCTGGCCAGTTTTTCGTGCACATAGCCCTTGTCTCTTCAAATGGCTGTAATTTTTTTTTCTCTCTCATTCTCCTTCAGTCAAGAACTGAACACCCAATAATTCAGAAGAAAAGCTATTTTAAAAAAGGGAGCTGAGCACCTCATTGGCAACCTGAGTGGGGTAAGTAGAAGTGGAAAAAGGGACGGGGGGAGGGGCAGCCCTTGCCACGACTGTGCGGCTTCAGCTTCAACACGGCACACAGTGAGAACGCCTTCAGCAAACCAAAGCAAGTGTGACGGCATCAGAGACGCCCAGGTTCGGATCAAGGTTAAGGTCTGCCAGCCGTCGCTCCTCTCACCTGTATTCCAAGGTCTCTCATCCTTGCCAGTGCCAGCTCTCGCAGATTCCCGTGCTCTACGCCGGAGCTGACTAGGGGCATTGGAATATCCCTGCCGGAGACAAAACATCAGCTATTACAAAACAGAAGTCGTCTCTATAGCACTGAGGCACGGATATTGACAAAAACAGAAAAGAAATAAAAACAAAAACACAAAAAGCTGAGCAGCAGACCAGGAAAGCAGAGGCTTACTAGCCTAATGAGGAGGCGAGGTTCGGACCCTCTCTGAACCTCAGCTTTCCCACTGATGAAATTAGGATTTCCACTGACCTCTTAATGGATTTTTTGAGAGCTACCTTGTGCAAATCACTTTGTGTAAGATCACAAAGTGCAAAACAAATGCCAAAATCTTTACCAATAATCATTAGTAAGGACTTTTGGCTGAAAAGGCATTTGTACTAAATACCAGAAATAAAACAGTTCTTTACACAATTTGTTTAGCAAAGGTAGCTTACAAACACTTTCCCATACAGTTGCTGAATAACAAGTAACCAGAAAGCTCAAAAGCTGGTTTAATTAGAATTGACTGTGCTTTAGAAGAGTAAGAGCTTAAAGAAGAGAGAAAATTTATTTTCTGGCATCAAGAAGACATCAATCAAAAGATGAAGTGAGGACTTCCATTTTAGTAACCCCAACATCCTTATCTAGACAAAAATCAGTATCTGAAGATAAAACAGCTGGAAAAAAATCTGAAGTAAGAAAACACTCGGCACATCTGCTTCCTATTCAAAGACAAGTCTCTAATTTGTTTTGTCTCACATTTGGTTGATCAGAAGAAAGATGTGAAGAATATGCCAATTATCTCTTCTCATTCTGCTTTGGAATCAACTTGAGTTTTCCCTTTTTCACTTATCCTTTCAAATGTTAAGTACAATTAGCTAATACATCCATTTGATTCTAATGAGATATCCTCCCCCAAAGTATCAAAAGCCAATCAATTAGCATTAAGAGCCACATACAATAAGTCTATTAGGCTCTAGAAACCAGTAGAGTTTGCATAAAAACACTATAAATTTAAGGTAACTGCAAATTATTTCAGGCAAAGACACAGTGGGGTTCAAATTGAGAATAACCCAACACACACACACACACACGCACACACACTTTACACATTTGTTAATATGTATAAATATATTTGAGTGATCAGTGTAGTATAAATGGTTTACTTGTAGTTTTTAGTGAAATAAATTCTATCTTTGGAACTATAATTTCTTTTTTTTTAAATTTCAGATTAATATGAGGGTGCAAACGATTAGGTTACAATGCTTGCATTTGTTAGGTAAGGTCCCTGCTGTAAGATGTGCTGCTCACTCAGGAGAGGAACTATAATTTCTTAAATTCAAATGTACGTGGGGGTTAGTAATTAGATGAAACTGAACGAAGGCTATTAAAATAAAAAATGTAACTGATTTTAACAAGGAATATATAAATACATTGTTTTAATATTTTACTGTTTCAGATTATAAAAGTCAAAAGTAAAGTCTTCTAAAAGCACTTTTCTTATTATAGTTTATAAATAACCCATAAGTGTATGAATACATGAAATATAATAGATGACCATTATGTATATGAACATTTAAATTAATACACTTCACAACTTAGAGTAAAATTTAAAACATTGTTATGGGGTAGCGCCTGTGGCTCATCGAGTAGGGCGCCGGCCCCATATACTAAAGGTGGCAGGTTCAAACCCGGCCTTTGCCAAACTGCAAAAGCAGAAAAAAATAACTGGGCGCTGTGGCGGGCACCTGTGGTCCCAGCTACTCGGGAGGCTGAGACAAGAGAATCACCTAAGCCCGAGAGCTGGAGGTTACTGTGAGCTGTGAGCCACGGCACTCTACTGAGGGCAATAAAGTGAGACTCTGTCTCTAAACAAACAAACAAATAAAATTCATAGTCATAAAAGTAAACTCTAGAAGGAAGGTTTTATCACATCATGTTGGTCAGCAGAACTGTATGAAAGACAGAACTACCAGCAAGTTGCTACATAATTCAGAGGGCCCAGTGCAAAATAAGAACCCAGGACCCCTTGTTGACAAATCATTAATAACTTCATGATGGTGACAGTGGAGCATCAAGCCAAGTGTGAGGCCCTATGAGACTGTGCAGGCAGCTGGCTGCGGTTACTAGAGAGCACAAGTCAGGGAGGAGCTGGTAATAGGGATTTACAGTGACGCGGACAGTTCATAAACGTTCTTAAACTTATATCTGTTACTGCAAAAATGCGACATGGCTTTCATGGTCTTTGGTGGTGATATGCCTGGAGTATACCAGATGGAAGTCTCTCCTCATTAAGGAATCGAAATTCAGTAATTGCCACGTTCAGTGCTAAAGTCTTTTTCACTGAAAATGAGGGGAGAGAATTCTATATACGATGAGCATCTCCAATGGGCAAAGTATGGCATTGAGCAATCTGGACTATACATACAAACAGGCACTGTTACTTTTTTCTCTCAGGAGTTCAAAACGCAGATGAGATTACTGACTGTTTGAGCTTGTCTCATCCATCTAGGTAGGAGATAAAATCGTTTTTCGATTTCTCAATTTGATTCTATCTAGTTTCACTTTCTTAGCTTAAAGAGAGATTACGTACAAGAATAGTTTTCTACTCCGACAGGTAACGGTTCAAGCTTAGATGCACTGACATTTGCAATTGCTCATCAAAATCCTTTCAAGTGATGTCTCGACTTTTGGTCTGAATTTTCTCATTCTTCAGAAACATGTTTTGGTTGCAAATTGATATTCCTATTCTAATGTCTCACCGCGATTTAAATATCACATTAAGGCAGACAGCTGTCAAATAGCCTGTGGGCAGCAGCATTTTAAAGTGACTCCATCACATGTCTGGACAGAATTCTAAGTTTAATCATTGACAGCCCCCTTCAGGGCTGGATTCCAAACTCTGCTATTAGGGCACTATGTTATAAAAACATCCAGCAAGATGTTACTGCCTCAACTGTCAGAAAACTACAAAGTATAAAATAGTTAACGGGGGGTATGGTGTGGAGAGTGAGGAAAATAACTGAGTAGAACACCAAGTAATCAGTAAACTGTCACCTCAAAAAAGTGAGAAACAGCCAATGGCTCGTGCCTGTAATCCTAGCACTCTGGGAGGCTGATGTGGGTGGATCACTTGAGTTCAGGAGTTTGATGCCAGCCTGAGCAAAGGTGTAGACCTCGTTTATACTAAAAATAGAAAAACTAGCTGGGTATTGTGGCAGGAACCTGTGATCCCAGCTACCTGGGAGGCTGAGGCAAGAGGATTCCTAAGAGTCCAAGAGGAGTTTGAGATTGCTGTGAGTTAGGACGCTAAGGCACTCTACCCAGGGTGCCAGAGTGAGACTTTGTCTCAAAAACAAAAAAAGTGAGAAACATTGTACTCTCACTCAAATTATCTTCCTTTCCTTATTGGTTCCTCTCTTGTGACACCTGCCTAAAAAGTAGTCCCTAATCTCTTCTCTAAGTAAACCTTGTAAATTGAGCTTCATTAGTCAAATACTAAGTGTGTTGTCTGTAATTGGTAGAGGCTACCACTTGGTAAACCTACACAGAAAGAGACAGATTTTCTAAACGCGCAGAACAAAAAGATACAAATGATTTTCCTTTACTCAGATTAAAAAAATTTTTTTTAAACACTTAACTATTAAAATCATCTGGATGAAGCACTCTGGGAGGAAGCTTTTCCCCTGGATGCTTAAGTGCTAATAGCTGTTTTCTCCATTCTCAGAATTGCTCCAAAACTATTAAGATTGAAACTGGAAGGAACACGGCTGAGTAAAAACCCCATCAATCTCTACACCCAAATCAGAAGGCTCCTTAGCCACTTAACATCGTCTAAACCCTCAGCCTTCCCTCACGCACATTTGTGTATATTAAGTTACCAATTAACACCTTCCTTAGCATTTTCATTTCAAAATTTTACCATCTAGCTCTCAACAAGTTTCCTTCTGGAAGTTCAGACATACCGAATTCTAGCTATATCCAATATAAATTTTAAAACACTTTGAAATGGAATACAAGGTGTTTTTAAACAGAGATATATTGTATGAGTTCAAGGTGAGTTGGCGGTGAGTTGTGACCATGCCACTGCACTCCAGCCTGGCTGACATGAGACACTGTCTCCAAAAAGGACATATAAAAAATCAACAGCCATTTGCTAGATCAGAGCTCCTGCATTGTTATTAGGTGTTAAGTGTACTACATGAACAGGGATGTGGTGTTTTGGTCCCTGTCTCCTACGTGTCCAGTGAGAGAGAATGAAAAATGAGATAACATTTACAAACTTTTTTGAGCTATCTAAATAAAAGCACCATCTTTATAATTCAAATTCCATGACAGTCACATTAGATACAAATAGACAAATGAAATAAAAAGAGCACAAATAACAACCAGTCACAAGGGGAAATATCAGTCCTCACTGTAATGAGGGAATCCAAATTAACTCCCTCAATTACATCAAAAGGGGAAAGGGAGGGGAGGGGAGGGGGGAGTATGGGTGGAGGGAGGGCAATTGGTGGGATCACACCTACGGTGCATCTTAGCAGGGTACTGGGGAAACTTATTAAATGTAGAGTATCAATGTCTTTATATAGTGATCAA